>OY744495.1:3893550-4008125 GCA_963556185.1 Pseudopediastrum boryanum
GGCTTTGACAATTTGGCGTGCAGCTTGGTCGTGACGGTATGTGTACATGCCAGTAAGTTTGGGGCACCCTGCAGCAGTATGATGGCCGCTGTCCTCACGGTTACAGAGAAGACAGCGACTATATATGCGGCGCTAGGCGATAACGATGCAAGTTTTCTGTTAAAGAGAGTCCCTGTGCGGTAACGGATGGCTGTGTTACGTTAAGCAGTGACTGATGAGGGAGAAGTTAGAAAATGGTTCCACCCCCATCTCTACGATGTTTCGGCAAGCCATCAGATGAACAGACGCCCCGACTTTGAACCCTGCGAAAACCGCGCGCGCGAGTCTCGAGAGCGCGTTGCTCTGTACTGTCTGCCATGGAAAAGGCGCGGGGAGAGGCGCCGAGGGCAAGAGATTGCTGTAATAGTTTAGTAGCTTACATGCGTGGGCATTAAGGCGTTAGGATTGCGCTGTGTGAAAAGTTGCTGGGTCGCCCATCGTGGGATGCAGCCTTGCCTGGACTGCCGGGGAGACAAGGGTGGGGCGGGGGACGGAAGGGGATGGGGATGGGGAGTGGTCTACCAATGGCCTAGTTCCACCCCCATCTCTACAACATCGCCGCAAGCCAGCAGAGGAAGGGACGCCCCGACTTTGAACCCTGCGAAAACCGCGCGCGCGAGTCTCGAGAGCGCGATTGTGTACTGTTCTGCACGCCGTGGACAGGCGTACTGTTCTGCACGTTGGGCAGGCCGCGGGGAGAGGCGCCGAGGGCGCCAAGAAGCTTTAATTGCTCAGTAGCTTACATGCGTGGGCATTCGGGGGCTCAGCTGCGCTGCCTGGAAAGTTGCTGGCTCGGCCATCGTGGGATGCGCTGCTGCCGCGAACTATCTAAAGGCACAACGACCAGTGATTTGCACTGTCATTCATCTTAAGATAGCTTATCATAACGTTCCGATGCATTTGGCCCATCTTTGGAGGAGTTCTGACCTTCCTTTAAGCGCAATGGCTCAGATGCCGACTGTAACGTCCTGAAGCCGGTTCCACAACCTCCTCTGGAACCAGAACTAGACTTGAACAAGGCCTCTGGAACCAAACTTTTCTGGGGGAGACCATGCCATGTCGATGCGCAGCATGGACCCAAGCAGGAGGCGGGGGTCCAGGGGGGAGGAACAACAACAAACAAACAAACAAACAAACAAACAAAAATTTAAGGTGCGGCAACCGCAAAGGGCTGCTAGGTCGAAACGACCAAACACACCATCGGATGGGTCCAAAAACAATGGAATCCATACCACCAAGCAAGAGGAATACCCAAGCAGACATCCAACTACGGACACGGCAAACAAATCACCAGCAGGAGACTGATGGGTGTATCCAAATCAAACACAATCCAGAGCACCAACCAAGCAGGATGTCCGGTAAGTCCACCGCATATGTACCACCCAAGACGGCCAGCACACCAACCAAGGCGAATACCCAAACATGTAGCTATCTAGACTTCAACCAGTTCCTCATCAGACGAATCACTAGGAACATCTGTCTCCGACTCCGAATCAAACAGATCCAAATATTGACCTGCCGGGAGCAAGATATCCGGTAAGTCCACCACATCAGTACCACCGGACTGATGGCAGTACCAACAGACACGAACACACACGGCCACATACTTGACCAAGGCCGAGAGAGGGACACAGCCAGTGGCTGACAGTGCCCAGAAATCAGCATACCTGAGCGAGGACAACGCGGCCACGGGGGGAACCACAGCTGCCAGAAACAAATCTCTAGCCTCAACAATTGTGGGGTGTTCACACATGAACAAACAATGCGCCTCATCATCAACTACTGTGGAGCTACACCGCAAACATGTGCGTTGAGAATGCGGAAGGAGGGGCGGAAGCCAACGCCCAGTATGGATACGCAAATGATGGCAACCAAGACGAAAACGCAAGAAACGTACCAACACACCATGAGACAGTCGACATGAGTAAAAAGAAGGGACAACGCCCAAAACATGTGTACCAACAACCCTGAAATACAGACCAGTACGGGACCCAGGACCATTGACAACCTGGGACAGACGCTGAATGTGCTCAGTGTACCGAGTATGCAATGCCTCATCAATGCCATCAATATTCAAAGGCAGGCAAGCTCGCAAGGTGCGAGTAAGACCACCTTCACGGGGCAAAAGGATCCGTAGCACCTGAAAAAGAGCCCCCACAAAGTTATGGGCACGGGAGCGAGTGGAGAGAGCATCATCAATGTTCTGTTGCAGAGCACTTCGATACACTGAAGCAGCATCCAACTCAACAAGGCAGTTATAAAAACGAACAGCACGCCGAACATAGCAATGCACAAGAGGTTCAGATCCAAGCTCATGTAACAAAGGCAAAAGAGGCACAGACTGAGGGAGCTGCAACCACTGACGGACCAGACGGCACCGCTTAACCTCCAAAGGATCTGTAAGGCTATAGAATTTAGCTAGGGTCCAACCAGACGACCACAAACCCGGAATAGATAGAAGGCCCCAGAGTTCACACCCATACAAACCAGCTGGCTCCATAACAGTGTGCAACAATTTCAAGAAGGCTGGGAGTGCACAGGGAAAGTCTGGTGCCGCACGCATCTGAGCAGTAGCAGCATGAAAAGAAGAGGAAAAACAGGAGGCCCTGTGAGCTGCCATAGTGCCCGCAGAGGCTGCTGTGTCATAAATTAGGCCAAGATAGCGTGTCCCCTCAGTAGGTGAAGCTGATGCAAGGGGCGCGGAACCAAGACTCAAAGAACATTCACCAACTGGAGCTCCCGCCTGCAAACCCAAAACGAGTCCGATACACTTAGGCACTGACAGCTTAAGATTGCGAGCAGCGAGCACGACATTAGTATGGGTCAGCAAAGCCTGCAAGTCGGGGAGGTACTCTGCCATGAGAGCAGCATCATCAGCATAATGATAGTCCGGATGGCACCCAGGAAGACCAGGGAAGCATGGCCCCTTATCAAGTGCACTTAATGCTCCACTTAGTGGCTGGACATACAAATTGTATAACATGGGGCTCAGGGGACATCCTTGCTTGACCCCAATACCAACATGGAAAGGCTCTGCAACAACTCCATTGGTAACCACCTGATAGCGCAAACCCTGGTACATGCCTGCAATCCCTCGCACAAGATGTTCGGGAAACTCCAACTGGAGGAGAGTTTCCACCAATTTGCCATGATCAGTAGTATCATATGCGGCCGAGACATCCAAGAATACCACATACATGAGACGATTGGTAGTGAGCGCATGATGAGCCAAATGCTGCACAACAAACATATTATGAAGGGTACTCCGATCAGGCAACAAACATTTAAGGTGTGGCAACCGCAAAGGGCTGCTAGGTCGAAACGACCAAACACACCATCGGATGGATCCAAACACAATGGCTTCCAGACCACCAACCAAGCAGTACTGATACCGAAACATGTATCCAGGCAAGACAGAACTGGTGGGGTCTGGGGCAAGCAATGCATTTCAGAAGTACATACTGCAGCAGTTAAGTCCTTACACAGCATATACACAACAAAAAGAAAACTGGAAAAGCCCAAAGAGCCTCAATGGCACAGGAGGAACTACAAGAAAGTAAGCTAACAAAGGCGGGTGGGCGGAAGCCCACCCACGGATGTAACTATCCTATGGTAGGCTGGCCCAGTGTAATCCTTACACCAATGGGCCCCTCCCTTAATCTTACGCGGGAGGGCACCTCACGCCCCTCCTTGCGTAGCTCTCTCTCTCTCTCTGGGGTCTGGGGCGAAGCCCCAGAAGCCAGCGATGATTTGTACTTATTGGCTGGCCCCGGTAGGGGCAAGCTATAGCGTCGCATACGCGCTTGGAGCGGAATACCGAGCGGCGAATGACCTGGATTAGTCATCTCCACTGCCAACTGCCAACTTTTGTGGCGAGGGGCCAGCGCCTCTGCCTTGCCCTTGTCTTACCCAAGCACGCCTTTGCTGGCAAAGCTGGGCTCTTCTTTCTTGTCTGAAGTTCGCAGCACACCAAACGGCTCCGTGTGGTCTTGTGTCAGACTCATCGCCTGTCGAGCTCTGTCGAACACATTAGCCGGTCACAACGAGCTGTACAGCCTCCAACCTTACCATGCACTGTCACGCTACTAGCATGCACTATACGAGGATATGTGCCTGCTTGCCGCTTGAAGCTCCTACAAACAGGCTGCGATCGCCGTTCCTGACGGAGCAGGAAGGTCCCGGCTTGCTACAAACCCTGCACACATTTGGTTGGGGAGCATGTAAGGCGTGAAAGCAGTGTTCGGGTTACCACCATGGGCCTTGGCAAAGATCCATGCTCACTGTACCGTGCCGGGTCTGGGGAGTTTCGATGCGGGAGCGAGCAGGGCACGCGGCATGTCTTAGCAGCAGAGGAAGGTTACTCCAACGGTAAGCCTTGCTAATGCTGCATGTATGAGGCATGCACGACAGGAAGCATCGCTTTTCTGCATCAGTTCACGCTTTCACGCACGAGCCTGGACCTTGCCCAGCCACCCTCTTCGAGCTAGTAGGCTCAGAGCATCCTTTTAGCATTGCATTAGCATTCTCTGGTAAAATATGCTCTCGCACTCAGAGCCGATATTTGCAGCTTTGACAGTCGCCGATTTACTACTTCGTTGTCAGGGACATGTATACATTGCTTTGCATCTTTCAGCAAACTCCGCATAGCCCTGCTTCTCCGCGGATCCTCCACTTCACAAGCCGGCCAGCTAATGCTATGTACACTATTCAAACAAACGTAGCAGTCTATGTGGCCATCACCAGCTGTTTCCCAACTAAAAGCAAAGGCAGGCGCAGCACTTACTAGCTGCCGGTGGAAAGTCCCGTTGATACTACCAACTCCACACCAATGCAGCAGCCACTACACATACTAAGCACATGACTCTGGACAAAGTAAGACATAATTTTGCAGCAGATACTATTGACAGCTTTCCCACCACGGCCGCGCCGCGTGCGTGGTGCCTTCTTTAGAACTTCTTCACTTGGTCTTCAACACTAGTTTTGACTGCACTCGCTTAGTAGGCTGCACAAAATGTTAGGCATGCTGCACAAAACCAACACCATATTCGGGGCCAGCCATCTTGGGGCGAAGCCCTTTATTACAACCAATTGTACAATGGAAAATGCTATTCTTGCACTCAGTTGAGCACTCTACACTTTGTAATAAACTTGCTGGAACCAGCATGTGACATGTTGGCCAGAGGGTGGCCCAGGGCTGGAACCAGGAACTGACATGTTTGGCATCGCTGGAACCGCGGAACTGAGCACATTTTGCCCTGGAACCGGAACCTGGAACCGGCTTCAGGACGGTATACGATTACGATTACGATTACATCATAGTTAGCCCGCAAGTGTTCGCCCAGACAGCGCCATGCGCGTTTCTTCAGGTGCGTCCGTGAATGTCTGTGCCGTGGCATTCGTTCGTAGATTGTCAGCCGGTAAGAGAGCTGACGGCCTGAGGAGGGGGATTAGGGGGATGGGGATGGTGGGGGGGGGGCCCTGGGGAGGGGCCTGGGGGGGGCGTGGACTGCCGCCGGGGAGACAAGGGTGGGGCGGGGGACGGAAGGGGATGGGGATGGGGATGGGGAGTGGTCTACCAATGGCCTAGTTCCACCCCCATCTCTACGACGTTTCGGCAAGCCAGCAGGTGGGGGGACGCCCCGACTTTGTACCCTGCCAAAACCGCGCGCGCGAGTCTCGAGAGCGCGTTTCTCTGTATTGTCTGCCAGGGAAAAGGCGCGTGGGAGAGGCGCCGAGGGCAAGAGATTGCTGTAATAGCTTAGTAGCTTACATGCGTGGGCATTTAGGCGTTAGGATTGCGCTGTGTGAAAAGTTGCTGGGTCGCCCATCGTGGGATGCAGCCTTGCCTGGACTGCCGGGGAGACAAGGGTGGGGCAGGGGACGGAAGGGGATGGGGATGGGGAGTGGTCTACCAATGGCCTAGTTACCGTTCTATTGACAGGACGTCGGGCAGTAGTGACACCGGTGCCGAAGACTGCCGACTGCGAGGAAGACTGTGTCCTATAGGCCATCCCAGGCTGCGCTTAGGGCGTCTATGTGAGCGCCTCCGTCAGTAGCACAAGCTCGGCGGCTTGCAGAGGGGCAGCAGGCGCGGAAGGAGCGGAGGCTGCGATGGACACTCGCTTCCGACCGGTTTTCCCGAAATAACTTTTGCCAGCAACCCTTTTTTTGCCTGGAACTCTGCATGCGTGTTTGCTATGCCTTTTTTGATGGCACTGTGGTTCGGCCCGCGGACGTTACCCTGCTTCTACAGAAGTGCCTCCTGGCGACTCATGTAGCGGTGTTCCCGAAATAGCTTCTGCCAGCAAGCATCTCTGTCCCTACCGTTCTGCATGCATGTCTTGTCTGTGTTCCCTGACAGAATGCCTAGACGTGCGAAAGGCTTTTGGCTGTCTTTACGCAAGTGCCTGCGGGCGACTATGGTCATTGGGGCGGACTGGCGGGGCTAGATACCTCTTAGCAGCAAGCACTGCTTGCCATAGAATTGTGCAAGTATTTGGCTTTATCGGTTTCACCACCCAATCTCAGACTGCAGCCGCAGGGCTTTACACTGTCTGTGCGACAAATGCAACCAGAGGACCAGCACTTAGTGAGGCCTAGGGGATGAACTTGGGGCAACGGCACCTGACATTCACCTGCTTAAAATGACATGTACCTGCATAAATCCAAAAAACTGTGGCGTTAAGAACGGAGCTACAATTGGTTAGTGTGCTTGTTATCACGAAGGGTAGCGGTATCATGCCATTGTTCAAAGTAGAAGGTGGTGCGGTTAGCGGCACCCAGCCGCAATTTCTTGCAACTGACTTGTTAGTTGGAGGCCCGTTGACAGGTAGGCTATCGGACGTTTACGTGGGTGTGCTTGTGGGCGGAGAGCAAGAGGACCTGGAGGCAAAACAACTTCATGAGGCCAGTAAATATTAGTGCGGTTATGACTAGGGATGGTACAGGTCAGACAGCTCTCTTCTGGAAGGTCTCCAAGGGCAACTTGTCGTTGGCTTCTTCCGTGCCTACAATGCCTATGTGAGATTTGACTTTGATGAGGTGAATGGGATTTGGGTTGTTAACTATGAAATCAGCAATGACTTGAAGAAGGTGTTGATGCAGGTGGTCTTGGAGTGGTCTTGTGGCCGATGAATCTGTTTGCGTATTTGATAAATGGAGACCAAGCTGTCTATCTGTAGCGATGACTGTGCAGTCGTGCCGGAAGGCTGTATAGAGGGCAATAAGTTCGGCACGGTTAATGGTGTTGGCAACAGCATCTGCGCAATGGGGAAGGATAGGAATGCTCTGGCCTTCAGGGTGCAAGGCGGTGGGCGGCAGATAAACGGCTGCACCTAGTTTGGGAATGGTTTTGCGTCCGGCAGCCTGCTTAATGTGGCTGCCATCCGTATAAGCAAATGTGGTCCAATCGTAGCGAAGGGGAGGCGTAGCCGGGAGGTCCTTTTGTACCTTGTCCAGCAGGAACTGAGCAGTAGTGTCCCGGCTGGTTGGTGCTTAGGTAGAGTGGGAAGACATCATTATCAGCTTCCGTTGAACTATCAGAGCGGGTACGGTGTTTGAAGTGGTTAGGTAATCCAAGAAGGCGCAATTGGGACGGGGTGAAGTGTTGGCGTGAGGTTGTTGTTGGGGCTGGCGACAAGGGCCGAAAAGTGTTAAGAGGAGGTAATCGGAACCTGGAGCAAGTAAGGTTTCATTCATTCAGGCAAGTAAGAAGGCCTCATGCCCCTCCACTGTCACCACACAAGAGCTGCAGCATGAAATAGCCACTAGCCATGGTCTGTGCCATATGGAGGACAGCAGAATGCCTGCATAACTAGCCCCAACCTTACACTATCTTTACTAGCTTTACCACCTGTAGGGCGGGACCCCGGTAAGAACTCTGACCTCATTGAATGCAGCGGGAACGAACAGCACACTTCACCATCCTCCCTACTCACATACATACAATATATCTTCCGTTCGTCAACCTACGATTGCTTGGGTTTATGAACACCTCGATAACTGATACAATGTATTCGATCTACAAAAGCTGTACAATGAAAGGTGCCCATTCCAATTAGGTTCAGCAGCAATGGAAGCTTTCTGATTGCACAAAGGGCACACTGATAAAGATTCCATAACTCCATGACCCAAAGGGCAACCACAGAATGACAGCAAAACGGTAGGATCTGCAGTCCAACAGAGACAACTGGCAACATGAACACTGCACGGCAAACTGAAGACCAAATCAGCAGTTGCACAAAGGGCACACCATATGCGATTTGAGGTCCACAAGGGCTCCATGCAGAGAAAACAGCAACAAATGTTGGCAAGCTGATTAGCAACCAATTACCTGCAACCAATACCGTTGACAAATTCTACTAAAGGTCCTGGACGTTTGCATTTACTGCCTCAATGGCACAAAATGGCCCATGCTTGCAAGGGCAGGAGCCACACCTTAGAATCTTATACATTCCACCAGCCTGATATGATGCAGGGAAAATTTTCCACTCTACTGCTGATAAGGAGGACACAAAGTGGCCTAACAAACACATAAACAGCTTAACAACTTGAAACATACAGCTTACAAAGGGCCTGCATCTGGCTCAAGACATCACTATGTGCAACAAACCATTTGGCCTACTAAGGACACAGCAGGCCTACAAGCTGGAACACAGCTCGCTGCTGCAGCTGTTCAGAGAAGGCAAGTCCCTACAGCACAGTGTAACAGCCATGCAGTGGCTGTTGTCCAGCCTGGAATGGCTACAGACTGTATACACTAAGTGCATATGGTATACCCTCTGCTGAATGCCCGCAACATGCAGCGTAGATCTCTGTCTGTGACTTGGAGCTTGCTAAGAGCCGTGCCGTTTGCACTGGAACTCTTCACTTCAAAACTTACCTACATGAAAACCAAACCTGCTACTGCTGCAGCTCAGTAGCCCTGGAGAAGCTAGGCCATAACTACGACTCCAATTTCTGATGAGTCACATCAACTTTGCCATACATCACTATTGCTTGGATGGCAGCTTTCTCAACAATGCCAAGTCCGACTAGCTGTCTATCTTGATCAGCTGCGCTGCCAGGAGCTCAGCATCATGCTAGCCATGTCCCTCAAAGCAAGTTGGCAGCACAGCCTTGCAACTTCTCATGTCTTGATATCCTCTGCTCATGTTGAAAATGTGTCAGAATGCTCCTGGCATCCCCACCCTGTTGCCTTCCCCTGCTGCAGGATCTTGCTTCAAATTCAATAGTACGGGTACCTTGCCTTGCCTTTTTTCACCACGGATCTTCAGTTGTCTCCAACAGCTAACGTACACTGCGCCACTGCCCCGCAAAGACCTTATGCCATCTCAAAGAATTACCCCTGGTACCTAGTGTGCTAATGTAAGAGGCTCAATGACTACTGCTGACCAAAGCACACCATATCTAGTTTGTGCATGTCTCCAGCCTCCCAGCACACCAGAACATCACCCAAGTCACCATGCATTTGTACAAAACAAGCGAGAAGAGGTAGACAACAAGTCACTTATCATGTTGGCCGTGGTCCAACTTGCTGCTGGAGTGTGTTTTTGTCACAGACTCCACTGCAAGTCCTAAAATGCAACCAGGCCCTGGACTGACCAACTTCACCTGTCTGCAACAAAACCTACCAAAAACGCCACAGCCAAGATGCCAACTCAACCACTCAAAACACGTTCCAACTACCAGGGCATGCCTTCCCTCATCCCAGAGTCCTGCTTCCTTGCCAGCTAATTGCACAATTGATGGGTTACTGCCTAGCTGCCTTGGTGCAGTCACACCTTAAATTTTTGTTTGTTGGTTACTGGCAGGCTACACATGCATAAAAACCCTCCCCCATACCCTGGACACCCCCAAAAGCAACTTTCTAGGCAGCCACCCAAAAATGGTCACACCTCTGGCAACTTTGAATTACTTCTGATGTCCGTATTAGTTAGAGCTGCTAGACTTTCAGCTAAAGCTAAAACCCATGGGACCAGGCGGAGCTGGGCAGCTAAGGGGAGAATACTCAAGTCTACATTTACTGAGCACCATCCCATAGCACACTCTTCCTAAAAACAATGCCATAACCATGCCTGCTTGTCCCGGTGCCCTGCAAGCTTCGCAAAACACCCTTGTTGTCTTCCCATGCAGGAGAAGGTTTGCTCAGCACTATCGGATAGCACTCAACGAAGCTCTTAGTATAGAGACCCACCTATCCATGCTGAATCTGGTAAATTTCTGGAGGGTCCAGCCGACTGCCAAGCTCTTCCTCTCGAAAGGCACTGGCTGTCTCCTAAGCCTGTGTCTGCTCCAGAAAGAGACCAACCACTAACCAACTCAGCCCCTACTTCCAACTGGGATGCCTATCAGAATGAACACATTGCTTGGTTTCCATGTTGGAACAAACCAGTCAACAGTTGAGATCGCTAAGCCTCAAGGAGCCACAGGATCTGCTTGCTACTGAGTATCCAGTTGGGGTTCTCAATCATGGAACTGCAGGTCCCCTCGGGTTCTACCACCAGGATTTGAACGAAGAGCTATTATGCCAGCTATGCCAGCTAGCCATGACATAATGCATCCAACCAAGCACTTCTTCCCATTCCCCACTTCCCAGTCCCCACCCACTTAGGCTAGAGGCGCCAAACACTACAGCCTGACCATATAATGCCCCCACAAGAAGCATGCCTAAAGGTTTGGTCCCAACACCCATCTGCTGGCTTTCCCTAGCACTTAATAGCACTGTACTGCAAGCACTACACCAGGTTCCTTTTTTTACACGGGTGGAAAGAACCTCTGGAGTAAGCACTGAAACCTCCTCTTCAGAGCTACAAGAGCCAATTACTGCTTTTGCACATTCACAATCTGGCGAAGCATGTAACTCAGTCCTGGGCACTCGGTCCTGGACACAATGAAAAGATGTGATTTTACTTCCTGTGCTCGCAACAACGCAGCACAGGACGTTCAATCCATCTTTGACATCCTACTACCCACACACGTTGCAACACCCACCCAGTCTGTCCTTTCCACATGTCGTTAACCTCCATACGTTGCAGGAAAGGCCCACAGTCCTAATGTTCCCAAAGCATTCGCCTGGTCACTATGTGGGATGTGCAGAAGTGCAGTGGAGCAGACTGTCCAGGTTGGTATTGCGAGTTCCACAGCACCTCTGCATCACCCACCAAGATGCCCCTTGCCACCTAACCTTGTTACCACCTCCGTCCCTTTCATATCCTTTAGAAACCACCAGCACTCACACCATTATCGCCCACCTGGCATACCACCAGCAGCCTTGCCAATCAGTTCAAGCCTTTGGACAGCCTCGTACCTTCAGGGAACATAGGCTTACCTTTTTCCAGACAGGAGATCGACAGGAGCCTCCTGCTTTGATTTGCTACACGGGGCTTGGCGACTTGAAAAAAGCCTTTGCAGATCCTACCGGGCTTTGACTTGGTATGAATCCAAACTTTAGAGAGCGCAGCTACTCCATACCTTGGTTGATGTCTGCCTGCTGCTGCTGCTGCTGCTGTATCTCCTTCAAGCATGACACACACCATCCAGACACAAGCGCTCAGTCAGCCCCTACAGTGCTCTTAGTTTGCCTGCGCGCTTTCCACAACCCTCACATATCATCTTCCCAACCCTGATATTGGCAGGTGTCCATGAGGCTGCACCAGACATGTTGCTTGCACAGCCTGGCCACAGCACTAACACACCTCCCTAACAGGAGTACTGCTCGTGCTGAGGCGTACCTTGGTTGTACTGCCGTCTATCCCACTGCTGCTGCTGCAGCTGTGGCTGTGGCTGCTGCTGATGTTGTGCCTGAGCAGCACTCCCTCCCCTCTGTTTCTTCCCAGAGCCCCTGCCTTGCCGCCTCTGCATAGGACTCCTCCCCTGCTGCTGCTGATGCTGTGGGGCTTGCATTTGCAGCTCTTGCGCAAGGGCACCAAAACCTCGAGGCTGTTCTGCCGAAAACCCACCCCCACCCCCACCCACCCCACCACCAGCAGTAGCAGCAGCAGCTCCTGGCGCGTTGCTACCAGTACCATCCCCTGGTTTATACCCCGCTGCAGCTGCTACTGCTGATATAGCCGCTAAATCCGGCGCCACAGGCCCCCCTTCCCCTCCCACCATCATCTCCCCTGTCCCACCACCTCCCATTCCACCTCCTCCAAAAACCCCAGCTGCATTCACAGACCTACCAAACATGCTAAACCCTGGGAAGGCAGGAGCTCCACGGCCTAGCAGGCTGTCAGGGCCAGTAGCTCTTGCTGGGGCATCTGATGGTGGACCTCCATTAGCTGCTGCTGCTGGTGCTGCTGCTGGCATGGGGAGGTAAGGGGATGATCTGCCAGCCTGCAACATATCAGGAGCTTTCATCATGCCATAGATAGCCGGAGCACCAGGGGCAGACAAACTAGGCGCTGCTAGTGCTCCTGGCCCTGCTGCTGCTGCTGCTCTTAGCTGGAAATCCCGGGGGCCAGCAGCAGCTGCAGGAGGAGCGTATGAACGTTGCCCTGCCCCTGCTGCTGGTGCTGGTGGTGGTGCTGACAGTTGCGGATTGCCAGGAGCAGCAGCAGCTGCAGGAGGAGCAAAGAAATGTTGTCCTGCCCCGGCTACTACCCCTGCTGGTGCTGGTGCTGCAAGTTGTTGGGGAATCACATAACCAGCAGGAGCAGCTGCAGGAGGAGCAAGGAATGGTGCTGCTGGCGGAGCGCTAGCATGACTCATCCCTTGCATTCCTCCTCCAGCAGGGGTGGGATGACCATGACCATGGTTAATACCAGCAGCAGCAGCTGCCGCGTTTACAGCTGCTTCATAGATCCTCCATGCAGCAGATGTAGAGGGTTGTGTGTTGAGACTAGCAGCACGAGCAGCAGGGAAGGTGAAGGAACCCGGTGGCGGCTGTGCGCTACTAGCTGTAGCAGGAGGAGCGGGGGCTGGTGCTGCAGCTGTATGAGTTGTTGGGGCAGCAGTAGTGTCCTTTGGTGCTGTTGCTGCTAGACCAAAAGGGAGCAGCTGCTGAGGCCTGGTGTTGGGAGCAGTGGCAAATGCGCTGGAGTTCCTCATTGCACTGATGGGAGCTGGTGCACCACTACTGCCACCACCACCACCAGCAGAAGCAGCAGTTGGTGGTGCTGGACCATTGTACTGCATCTGCTGCTGCTGCGGCTGCTGCTGGGGTTGCTGCTGCCGTTGCGGCTGCTGCTGCTGCTGCTGAGGTGGCTGCTGCCACCTTCCAGGGACAGACAGCACCTGCTGCTGGTGCTGTGGTGGAAGCGGATGCAGGAACTGTTGCTGCTGCTGCTGTTGCTGTTGCATCAGAGGAGTTTGCTGATTAGCAAACTGTTCAGGCACTGCACCATTGGTACCTACTTCTCCTGCCTGTGTTTGCTGCTGCTGTTGCTGGTGTTGTGCTGGTGTTGTGCTGGCTCTCTTTTGTGGACGTGGTCTGGGTGGTGTTGGTATCCTTGCTCCCATCCGCCCCTGCCCCTGCTGTTGCCCCTGCTGCTGCTGCTCTTGCTGATAATCACGACGGCGCTTAGCAGAAGATGATGATGGAGTCTGGGTCCCCTCCTGCAGCTGTTGCTGCTGTTGGGGGTATTTGGGGACCGCAGCCAGTCCAGCAGGGTTTTGCTGAAGCTGGCCAGGGTTCGGCACCTGGTGGATCTGCTGCTGCTGCAGCTGTTGCTGTTGGTGTGGATGGTACTGTTCCTGCTGCCAAGGCTGAAAAGCAGGCACTGCCTGAGGTGTGGCCTCCATATGCTGCTCAGAGTAGACATTACCCTGCAAAGGCCCTGCTGGCATCAGGTTAGCATTGGAAAGCAGCCCCTCGTGCTGCTGCTGATGTTGATGGCGGTCGGACAAAGGCTGCATCGGCACCTGCTGCTGCCCCTGCTGCTGCCTGTGCTGAGGTTGTTGCTGCTGCTGCTGCTGCTGCTGCCCCCGCTGAGGCTGTTGCTGAAGCAGTAGCACAGGCTCTGCTTGCCACTCACGACCAGATTCTCCTCCCTTGGTGGACAAGCCTGGTTCGGGTGACTCTTCCTCTTCTCCTTCCACCCACTGCTGTTGCTGCTGGTACCTCTGCTGTGGTCCGTTTGGACCTCGCTGCATTACCCGTTGTGTACCCATCGCGACTAAACCCCTATTTGGCTGCAGCTGTTGCTGCAGCGCAAAAGCCCCATCCAGCTGCTGTTGCTGCTCCTGGTATATTGGCTCAAGTTCATTGCTCTCTACAGGGAGTAAGTGCAGGAGCTGCTGCTGCTGTTGCTTGCGCTTGTGAGGCATATCCTTGCCCCTCCTTGGCAAGCCCTTCAGCTGCTGCTGTCGCTGGTATTCCTGCTTTTGTTGTTGCTGTTGCTGCTGCAGCTGCTGCCCTTCATACTCCCCCACAGCATCCCAGCCTCCTTCCTCCCATGCTGGCTGCAGCTCCATTTCTCCCTGCCACTGCTGCCCAGCCTGAGGGTGTTGCTCTCTTATGTTGTTTTGCCGCAAACCCTCCCGCCCATCTCCCTGCCCCTGCCAGCGCTGTTGCTTATGCTGGTGCTTTTGCTGCTGCTGCATATAAGCCTCCTGAGCAGAGCCACCGGATTGCCCTCTACCACCAGAATCAAGCTGCTGCAGCTGTTGTTGCTGCTGTTGCTTCTTACTACCAGAATGAGCCTTCACCGGCCTAGCTCCTGGAGCCCGCTGCCCCATCAAAGCCCCCCGCTGCTCCGGCTGCTGCTGCTGCTGCTGCTGCTCGGAGCTCACCCGCTCTTGCTGCTGCTGCTGCTGTGGTAATGGCCCCGGCGTCCATTTCCAATCATCACCCTCTCCCTGCTCCTGCTGCTGCTGTGGCAGTTGCTGCCTACCCTTTAGCTGCTGACCCCTCTGATACTGCCCCTTCTTTTGCCACTGTGGTGGTGTTAGCTGCTGATGCTGCTGGTAGGGCATAGAACCCATGCCCAGCTGTTGCTGCTGTGGCTGTTTTAGCTGCTGCTGCTGCTGGTGCTTCTGTTGTTGCAGAGGTTCATACATACCCTCCTCTTCAAATGGCAACACAATAGCCTGATCACCCTCATCCCCCACCCACTCCTGCTGGTGCTGCTGCTGCTTTGGTCCAGGGCCTTTGGCTGGTGCCCAAGGCTCACCATACCGCTGCCGCTCTCGCTGCTGTTGCGGGTGCCAGTAATCACTTTCCTCCACAGCCTCCATACCATCCCTGGCAGCTGACTGTACAACCTCCTCCCTCCCAAACCTGCCTTTCCCCCGAGCCTTCTGCAGAAGCTGCTGCTGTTCTTTCTGCAGCCCCTGCTGCTGCTGCTGCTTAGTCCCCACCCTCATCCCCAGCCGCTCCTCCTCCCCCTGCTGCTGCATCCATTCCTTCCACCCCTGCAGCTGTTGCTCTACATGTCCATACTGCTCCTCCCCAGGCTGCAGCTGCTGCTCTACCTGCTGCGGCTGTGTCTGTATCTGAGGCTGCTGTGGCTGCTGCTTCCCCATTGGTGCTGCTGCTGCTTCTCGTCCCCATCCTCTTTGTACTGCTGGAAACTGCTGCTGCTGCTGCTTTGCTTCCAGCATCAGTTCTGCTTCCACTTCAATGGCATCTTCCATCAACATAACCACCTCATGCACCTGATCATATCCATACTGCCCTGAAGGTGCCTTATCCTTATTCATCCGCCACCCCTGCTGCTGCTGCTCCTCCTCCTGCTGCTCCCAACGCTGCTGCTGGTAGTGTTTCCGAGGCCTGAAGCTCTGCACCTTCTGTGGTGTTCCCTTCTGCTGCTTCTGCCACTTCCACTGCTCCTGCTGCTGTGCGGAGTCCGGCGCTTGTGGCTGCGGCTGTGCCTTGAAGCGAAACTGTGGACCTTGGGAGGGTTCTTTCTGTTGATGAGCTGGCACATCATTGTCAGCGCCATCAACCTCTACCAGTGGTTGCCACTGCTGCTGCTGCTGGATGGGTTGCTGCTGGAAGAGCTGCTGCTGCTGCTGAGTGGGCTGCTGCTGCTGCTGGTGGTGGTGGTGGTGGTGGCGGTGGGGCTGCTTTGCCGGACCTGGTGCAGAGTGGAAGCAGTACTGCTCCTCCTCGTCCATTATCACTTCAGGCACAGCAGTAGCAGTAGCAGCAGCGATGGTAGCAGCTACTATGCCCTGCTGCTCCTGGTCGTGCGGCAGGTGATAAAGAGCCATCTGCTTCGTTTGAGCATGAAACTTGCAGCCACCACCGCTGTGTTGCTGTTGCTGCTTGTGGAGGAGGTGTTGGTGCTGCTGCTGCTGTTGCTGTTGCTCCTCGTCATTCCACTGATATTGCCAAGCAGAGACAGGACGCTTATTAGGAGGTTCAGCAGCAGCATCTGCTTCGGCATATGCCCTCTTCTGTGGTGGCACCTGCTGCTGCTGCTGCTGGTACCCAGGCTCACCCCTACCGCCCGTGCCAAAGCCCCTTCCCCCAAACCCACCCCTGCCCCGACCTCTCTCCCAACCCCTGCCACGGCCCCTACCCCTCCCTCTACCACCTTCAAACATCTCCTCATTATCCCATTGCTGCAAGGGTTGCTCCTCTCCCGCTCTCCCTTGCTGGCAGGTGTCATACTCAGAGACATCATCGCCCCTGTACCCCCGCCTCACATCCCTGCCCTCCTCTCCCCATCCCACACCCCCTGTAGCAGGGTAAGGCTCTAAACCCTTGCGCCCTGTACCTTCTCGCTCACCCTGCTCCTGCTCCTGCTGGTGCTGCAGCTTCTGCCTTTCTTTGCTACTGTGAGAGGTGGAAGAAGCTGGTCCTGTAGCCACAAACGCAGCTGATATAGCTGCACCCGGACCTTTACCAGCAGTAGCAGCAGCAGGGTTGGCAGTAGCACCAGCAGCTGCTGCTGCTGCTGGCGGTGGCTGTTTGCTACTGCCTGAAGCAGCGGGCTTTGGCGGCTGTAGCTGCATAGGCGCGGCACCCTTGAACACTAGTGGTCTCCCTCTGATAGGCCCAGGGGGTATAGCAGCTTGTGCCGCTGCTACTGCAGGCTCACGCTTGGAGATGGGGTTCTTTGACAGGTGCTGGTTTTGTTGCTGCTGCTGTTGTTGTGTTTTGCGTACCATGGGCCTCGGGCTGCTTACTTGTGATGCCTCGGCAGCTGCTGCTGCTGCTGCTGATGGTCGAGGTGGGGGTGGTGGAGGTGGTGGTGGGGCAGAAGCAGCAGAAGCAGCAGCAGCGATGGCTGATGCTGGTGCTACTGCAGCAGCTGCATTGATTACTGGTATGCCCTGCTGTTGTTGATGCTGTGTTGGCGTCTTTCGCACCATAGGTCTTGGTGCGCTAGGCACAACTGTAGTGCCTGCGCCTTGCCCCAGCGCTCCTGCTGCGGCTGCTGGTACTGCTGCTGCTGCATTGCTTAGTGCCCCCACGTCTGCCAGTACCCTATCATGCTCCATAGAGGCTGCCGCTGGTTGCTGCTGCTGCTGGTGGGGCTGCTGGTGTTGTTGTTGTTGTTGGCCCCTTCGAGCACCTGTCCGACCACCCCACCCTGAAGTATCCCTTCCACCTTTGGCCCCCCTGCCACCCCTGCTGCCAGCCCTGATCTTAAACCGCAGCTCCTCCTGCATGACAGTCATTTCATTCTGTATGTGTAAGTACTGCTGCTGTTGTGGCTGCAGTTGGTAGGCACCCGGTAACACATCTTGCTGCTGCTGGTGCTGCAGCTCGGGGTGCTGCTGCTGTTCGCTTTGGTCGTAAGTCAGCTGCAGCACTTGTGGTGGGTGCCTTGCAAACGGACGAGGAGAATGGAACTCACGAGCAACATGTCGCCTGTCGTCACCAGACACACCAGTGTCACCCGGGTCACCAGGTGCTACGTGTGGGTGACTGAACCGTGGTGACATCACCAGCTCCTGTGACATGCCGGAGTGATCATGTGGAGCCATGAGCTGCTGCTGTACCTCCTGCTGCTGATGATTATGTGGCCCTTGCAACTGCTGCTGCTTCTGCTGCTGCTGCTGGTGATGGTGATCAACGCGCTTATGGCCAGGTTTGTGCTTTTGAAAGCGTCTAGCACCAGCTTGAGGTGATTGGAAGGGACCCCTATCACCAGAATTCATAGGGGAGTGCGGCTCTGTAGCAACAGCTGGGTGCTGCTGCTGCTGTTGCTGCTGCTGCTGCTGGAGCTTGGTTCTGGGTGGAGGTGGAGGCGGCTGTTGCTGCTGCTGCTGCTGGTGAGAGTTGTACTGCTGCTTACCGGCAGCAGCTGTAGGTGACAGCACGAGGCTTTGGCTGTTGCCTCTATCAAAGCTACTAGCTGCTGCTGCTGATGGTGACATAGGATCACCTTGAGACGCAGAAGGGACAGCTTGGAAAGGCAGCTGTAGCTGCAACCCACGAGCAGATATAGCAGCACGGTTAGCAGCTGCTACAGCAGCAACTGCGGCCGAAGACGGTGGGGAGGTGGGCAGTACCGTGCCAGGGGGCAGGGGCTCCAAAGGGACGATGGTAAGCACCATGGGCGCCTGCTGCTGCTGTGGCTGCTGCTGGTGGCGATGCGGGAGCATTTGCCCTGGCTGCAGCATTGCTCCTTGCACCCCCTGCTGCTGCGACTGCAAGGTCTGTTGTTGCTGCTGCTGGTGCTGCTGCTGGACAACACTTGGGCGAGGAACTTTAGGAGGTGGTGGAGGTTGCATTGGTGCTGCTGCTGCTGTTCCCTTAGGATGCGAGGGGGGTGGAGGCTGTGCAAGGAAACCCCCTGCTGCTCCTCCCTCCCGCTGATGCCCGTAAGGGCCTGCACCTAAGCCCTTATACCCTGGTGTGTGTGGTCTCTTCCCTCTAACATGCTGCAGTGCTGCCGCTACCTTCTTCTGAGCTACCCTGGTAGATGCCGTGCCAGGACGAGGGGGGAGAGGGACCCCTAGCAGGTGCTGCTGCTGCTGGTAGTATGATAGCTGCTCAATGCGTCTCCCCATAAGGCCTGCAGCTGCAGCAGGTGTCCCTTTAGGTGGTGCAGGAGGTTGCGGGAATGGTGGTGGAGGTTGTGGGAGTGGGGCCCTTGGTTCATTGCTGGCGGCTGCAGCTGCACCCTGCTGAAAGGGCTGCAGTACCTGCTGCTGCTGCTGCTGCCTGTCATGATACATCCTAAAGCTGCTCGGGCCCTCACCGCCCCCCTTCAGCTTCTTAGGAGGTGGAGGTAGTGGCTGCTGAGACTGCTGCTGTTGCTGCCACCATGGCCACTGCTCTTTACCCCAACCACCACCACAAGTGCCACTAGAAGCACCGCCCCGTACATTACGCATTCCCCCTCTCCCCCTTCCCCTCCCCCTCCCTCGTCCCCCCTCCCACCCCTCCTCAACTCCACCCTCTTCCGCAAGCTCGAGCACCCTCTTCACTCCCGCCACCCCCACAGAACCCTTCCCCCTTTCCCGCCCTAGCCCCTCTCCCCGCCCTAAGCCCCTCCCACCCTGCCTCCCACCAGCAGTTGTAGGGCTTAACAGCTCCCCTTGAACCCTACTAGCCTTACTAGCAGCTAGTGCCACCTTCCCTTGCGCCCTAAGCTTCTCCGCAGCAGCTAGCTTCTTAGCTTGTGGGTGCAAGGCAAGCAGCTGCTGTAGTAGTGCTGCTGCTGCTGCTTGCCTTGTGTCCATCCGGTTCCTGCCTACCCCGGTCCCTTGAGCTGCTGGGGTGTCACTACCTTGGAAATATGCCAGGAGGGTGATGCGGAAGGGGCCAGCTGGAAAACAAGGGATGGGAGGGGATGACAGAACAGATGAGAGGTCAAGAGGATATGAAAGAACAGTAGAGATGAGAGGCCAAGATGGGGAAGGGGCCAGATGAAAAAATGGGAGGGGAGGGAAAGACAGTACAGAAGGGGAGGTCGAAAAGGGAAGGACGTGTAGGATAGGGTCCCTACGTTCTCATGCACCCACCGAACGCAGACGGGGCGCAGAGCTCAAAGCTGCGTGGAGTGGAGCTTCTGCCCTAGAAAACTCTGCTTGTTCTTTGTTTTCATGGGTTTTGTGACGTGTGATAGGTCTAAAACTGCAGGCTTGCTGTAAGCAGCCTGCACTCAGCACAAATAATGGCTGTTGAGGGGCTGCACATTTGAATGCTAAGATATACTGCATATGATTTGAGCTGCAGATACTGCCACAGCAGTACAGAAGCAGCAGGTAACATTTGCAGCTCACTTAGGTCTTTGCAGGACCATGCCGGCACAGCAGAAGCACCAATAACGAAAAGGAGAGGAGCGGCACAGAACCAGCAGCTGCTTTCTTCCCTACAAAATTCCTACTTAGCTGAGTCCAGACACATGCTATCCATTGTCATTTCATAAGTCACTGACCCCTCGTCTCAATGAGCCGTGGCTGATCTGATCCCTCACCTTTCATGCCCATAGCACATCCCTGGCATTGTCCTTGAAACGGTGAAACGTGATCTGCAATGACTCACTGATGACAGCCACCCACACTTTCCCCACTTACCCTGCTTTTAACCGTAGCTAATACAAGGTTCCATCGCAACAACGGAGTTGTACCTATTGTTACGCTGCCAAACCCCAAATTCAGCCAAACGTGCAAGTAAACAGCTCCGCCATACCTTGATAAGAACCCTATTTCAACCTTTCCTCACCCTCGAGCATCCCAATCATTCCCCCCTTCCCCCGCGCACCAATCCACTTTCACTAACCTTGGTCTGAACTTCAACATATTGAAAGTTGTTCCCTTACCAAGCCTGCCACACGGCCTTTGCACCATAATAACATTCTCCCTTTGCACCACAATAACACGCTCCACCATGCAGTGCCACCCCCTCCCCACTCTTCTTAACTCAAACCTAACACCCCAGCCCTCCCTCCACTCCAAACTCAACATCCCCTACCACCCACCCAGCCCCTCTTCCCCTTTCCAACTCACAGATAATACCCCAGCGCAGCCCCCCACGCCATGCCCAACACCCCCTACCAGCCACTAAGCCCCTTCCTTGGCCACCCCATCCCACCATGGCTTGAGCCGCGGGACCTATGGCACTTTTTGTTATGGCATATCATGAAATGTACCCGCACTCCACCACCCGCCCAGCCCCTACCCCCTTACCTGCATCATCATAAGGGTCTTCATCCCTCCTCTCCACCCTCATCCCCATACCCCCCTGGTTCACCCACTGGTTCAGCACACCCACAGCAGTCTTCTTAGGAGCACTTGCATTCCTCCCATCCAGCACTCTGAAATGCTCCTTGACCAGCGGATACCTATCCACCGTATACCCTTCCCTATACTCCTGCATCTCATCCCCACTTAGCACTGCTTCTGCGCGGGATAGCTGGTGTGGTGTCAGCACGGACGAGCCCTTCTTCACACCCAAACTCACAAGAAGCTCAGCACCGGTGCTTGCTATCTTACGTCCACCAAAACCGTCATCGTAGCTATCGCAGCCGCCATCTCTGTGATTACCAGCATCCCCCCCTGCTGCCCCGTCACCGGTCCTACCGGCCATGCTGTTCCCACCCCCACCGCCATTGACAGCACCTACAGTACCATTCCCTACTGCTTCCCCAATTACGCCACCAGCCGCTGTATTGCTGCTGTCCGGGGGGCTGTTACTAACACAACCAGGACCAGACCCCAGACCCACACTTGCTGCAGCTGCTCCAACAGCACGAGCAGCAGCAGCAGCAAGCTTGGCCGCTAGAGGAGCCGCATCAGGGCTTAGCAGCCTTGCCAGCTGCTGACCCCTAGCAGCAGGAGTGATGGGAGGCACCAGCTGCTCGGCACCAGTGGCACCAGTGTCACCGATGCCGTCACCCGCCATGTCACCGGGAGCACCCAGGGGCGATGCTGAGGTTTTTGCCACCACCTTGCCAAACACCTCCACGTCTATGCCTGGGTACTGCTTGAGCAGCCGTTCCGTGAAGTCTGCTGCAGCAGTGCGTTTGGCATCTTTACGAGTGTTGCCTGCGCCTTCCCCCCAGCAGATTACAACTAGCTCATCCACATCCCCATCCCCACCATCACCACCAGCAGCATTAGCGACTGTTTCTGCTTGCTGATCGTCCAACCCGCCTGCTGCTGCTGTTAATGGCTGACCTCCTCCCCCCCCTCCTTGGCCTCCTCCTCTTCCTCCTGCTCCTGCTGCTGAACCTGAAGCTTTGACTTTCCTGCCTTCTGCTGAGACATCAGCTAAACCATCCTCCTCATCCGCTGCTGCTAACAAAGCAGCTAACGCCTCTTCCTCTTCTGCATCAGGATCCATGTTCCCACCCCCCTGTGAACTTCCCTCTTTCCCACCTGGCAACCGCAGCTCCGACTCCTTCCTGGTAGCTGTGAACTTCACAATCACCCCTGGGAAGTTGGTCCTCTCCTCCTGCTTCAACTTCAGCTGCAACTTCATAGTGAAGTTGTACATGGTGTTGATGACGTTGCGCATGGGAGCTCCTTTGGGACGTGCAGAGTTCAGCTTGAAGATCAGCTCAGCAGTCAGGGGGGTTTCCGAGGGACGTGAGTCAGCGTACATAGGGTCCGCCCGAGGTTTAGCGGCAGCGGCTTGCGCGGCGGCTATGGCGTGGGCTTGTGTTTGGGGCTTGGGTGCGAGGGCGGCGAGGGAGAGGAGGGGCGCTCTGCTCATGCCGAACTTGTTGCTGGGGCCGTACTTGGCACGGTGGTGGCTGCCAGGGATGATCACTTCCATGGTGGTCATGATGCCGCCAATGTTGCTTGTGCTGCGAAGGTCATCTATGGTGGCAGAAGGAGCGGCAGCAGCAGCAGCAGCAGCAGTGGTAATGGTAGTGCCAGTAGCTGCTGCAGCTGCAGCTGCTGTCTGGGAAGGGCCACTTGGGATTGGTATGATGGGGTTGTACAGAGGTCGCGTTGGCGAGGAAGAGGGTCTGTTAATTCCAGGCTCTCCTGCGGAAGGTGTAGGTGACTGCTCCTGCTGCTGCTGCTGGTGCTGCTGCTGGTTTCGAGACTGGGGCTCAGCACTGTCGCTTAGGGTGTTCATAGATGTGGGCGGAAGCGCACTGGATGGGCTCCTAGTGTGGCCGTTTGCAGTGCCACTGGGGAAAGCCGCTTGGGCGTGCTGCTGGGGGACGTTCGGCGGGGCAGCTCGGGCGGACGGCTCCGCTGATGCGTCGTGGACAACACCATTAGCAACAGTATGCTGGGCGTGTACTGTGGATGATCCATTGCAGCGATGTGGGTCCCCACAGGCGGCGAGGGCGCATTTCCCGCCAATCGATGCTGCTGGTGACCGATGTTCCGAGTCATAACCTGCGGTAGGCGGCTCTTGGTAATGCGTTGCCACGGCATCAGGCTTTGTGTGGATGACTCCTACGGAAACATTGCGAGCATGGTTCAGCACCACAGGCAAGAAAAGGCGTGAAAAGCGACGCGGCTCGAAGAGGTCAACCGAGGCAGGCCTGCCCGTTGCGCTGACCACCTTACCTTCGCTGGGTTGATCTTCATAAGGGTCAATCAAATACTGCTCTATACAATCCAATTCTGTTGCAAGCATCGTGCCTGGTGTATGCTCTGGATTACGAAGCTGAACGGCGCGATCTAGGTGATCTTTGATGTGCCTTCCTTCAGCGTCCTTAGCCTAGCAAGGAAGCACTGCAGATGCTGCATAGGCAAGACTGAAAAAGTGCTGGCGGCTGCCAAATCCCACTACAGGCCTCAGCACCTTCAAGGCAAAGGTGTCAAAGGCATGGGCCTTCCAAGCTCAGCCACACAGGGCACTGTAACGAATCGAGCTTCAACGGGTGCTTATCAGGCTAATACTAATACACAACGAGGTATTGGACTGTGAACGCATTGTAAAGCCTGCTTCAACCGCTGTGGGCCGTCCGAGGCTCTGGTCTCTGCGCTATGGCCGGTAAGATGTCTACATTTCCGCTCGGAATGCGAGCTGGGCCGGGCCACATGCTTCCGTATGAAGCCTATGTTGAATCAAGCGTCCATTGTTGATTATCGTGCCGCAATTGGGCAACGGGGCCTTGTCGCCTGATGGGTTTCCTTGGACTCGAGACGTGTGTCACCAGGTTACCTCTCCTTTCAAGTAGTCCCGTTTAACAGCCCTCTTCATCTTCATGTTACTTTCATTACCGGAACTTGCCCTCAAGGCTTCATGCTAACGTGAAATTTGCTCATACCCCCGTGCATGTCCACCCGCTGTCGATCAACCGCGTCTTACTGCGCAGCTTCTAAGTTTCAACCGGGCATTTGTTGATAAAGAGCAGTCCGTTGAATGCAACATATATTACACTCAGTAGGAGGGGTGTTGTAGACGAGAGGCTCGGTGACGAACATGGTGGGACACGACGTCGTCCCTGCAGCACCAGTTCTTGTCTGTCTGGGTCCCGTGTCTGATGGAGCTCCTCGCTGTTGCAGTCAATGTATATAAGGGTAAAGCGTAAAAAGCTTACGATCTTCCTGCAAGTGGAGCCAACAGATACTGTGCTGGAGGTAAAGCAGAAGCTTCAGAGCCTAACAGAGCAGGTGAGCTTTAGCGCAGCATGCCAGGGAAAGCAGCGAATTACATGCGTATGCATAAACGTGGCAGCAGTACAGTTTGCAGCCACGGGTCTCCCCATGTAAGGCAAGCCCAGTTGCTGCAGGTTCCAGAGTTGTTTGCTCTAGTCTTTTCATACCATGTTCCAAGAGCTGGATACAGCAGATGAAGCAACAGTTAGATGCATGCAGCAAATCACAGTACAGATAGGGCCATTGACGGAAGGTGAAGCACCCATACAATAAGCAGGATACAGCTGCATGCAGCACAGCCCATGTGCAAGCTGCCTGCATGGTAGCCACAAGCCAGAGCCAGAGCATCCTTGTCATCCTAGGGCTGAGCGCATGCTCTTAAACAGTCAAAAGGAGCTGCATGGTGATCAGAGGAGTTGCAACAGGCTGAATGCAATCAGGGCTCTCCAAGGCCCTCAGCGGCATGGCCCAGTGCCCAGGTCTGTTGTGCAGGAGCTGCTATGCCATCCATTCTTTAGTGCATGAGCAGCAGCATAAGCATCGCATGTGCAGCACGAGTGGGGCCTTCTAGCAGAAGCACCCTAGCGGTCTTCAAGAGCAATTGATGCACTACTTTGTAGCCCCTCATGACTGCTGCTCAATCCTCACCCACTTGCCAAACCGATGAAGATCCTAAAGGGAACTGCGTCTTCCCTGTGCCATGTATATGGTGTGTGATTGAAGGCATGTGCCATGCAGCGTTTAGGGGACAATCCATGTGCGCTGCACGGCAGGGCTGCTGTGCAGTGTTCTTTCTTACATTAATGTGTGCTTTCCTGTTGCAGCCCCCTGACAAGGTGCAGTTGGTCAAAGAGGAGCAGGCCCTGGAAGATGCACGCAAACTGTCTGACCTTAAGGTGGAGAATGATGATGTAGTAGCCATGTGCTACGTTCAAGGAGGTGGGCAACACATGGGACAACTAAGGGCAGGGTGGGACGAATGTAGCATGGGAGGAGGGCATAGGGCTTAGGGACAGAGCGAGAGTTACATGGGTTAAGTCTGGGGTTTTAGTGGAGTTGGAATGGTGTGTACATGAGAAGCTGATGGGTCACATGGCATAGCTGCAGCATGAGGATGAAGCACATGAGAGCGATAGGGGGAGACTAATGGATTGACCCTGGGCACACATGCTGAAAGGTAGCTATTATGCATGGGACAGCAAGTGTGACCCATATCAGCAGGGCCTATGGCACTTATTGCTAAGGCATATCATGAAATGTAATAATCAGCAGCTCTGGTTGTAGAGCGCAGCAACTGATTGTTCTAAGAGCATGCCGAAGTGAGACTTAGGCAGCCACCCAGCATCTGAAAGTCCTCGAACGTGCTGAAAGTGCTTGAGGTCAAAGGAACAAGGCTTTGGCAGTGTGGAGTTTGGATGGCTTGTGTTGAGAGAGCCGTGGTTTAAAAGACAGCAGTGTTAGGCATTGGAGGGACTCTCTGCAAGAACAGTGCTGATGGCAGCAGCAGCATCTGAACAAACAGAGAAGGACAGGAGGAGTTGCAGAATGCAGTAAGCAGTGGGTTCCAGCAGCAGAAGCAGTGTTTCAACCCAGCTGCTGCTTGCTGCTACCTTTTTATCAAGCTGAGACAAGGCTACCAGGAAACTACTAAGGCAATGACGCCTGGGTGCAAGAGAAGATATGGTACTTCCCCATGCACTGTGTATAAAGGGTAGCCCAGCGGCATGCAAATGAGGGGCCTAAGTCTGCATGTGGTCAATCTGACTCGTAACCAGCTCCAAGTGGTGAGCTTGAAGATGCACACGTCGCAGCAGCAGACTTGGGGGTCCTTTTGGCCAGCAATCCATTAGGAAACTTGTTAAAGGGCGTAGTTGTTATGCAGTGCAGTCTTTATACACTATGGTTGCTTGGGTCTTGCCTATGGTTGAGCATCTTTACTTCCAAGGGAGAGGCGTGGTCGGGGTGCATGGCATTGGTGCTGTGTGTTTTCCTAGCCTGAATATGCTTTCATGGCTTCATGCAATGCTTGCCATTCATGCAGGGCATTATCTATAGATATCATGGCTGTGCTATGTGGCACCAATTGCTGTGCATGCCTAACTTGCTGGAATGTTGCTGCTGCTGCTGCTACTGCCCTTTGCGGTTGCCACACCTTAAATGTTTGTTATGTTTGTTATGTTTTTGTGCAGATGGCACATTTGAGGACGTGGACATCACACCTTATGAGAATGCAGATGCAGCAGAGCCGCAAAGCACTGGGACAGCTGTAGCAGGTGCTTAATCAGCTGTCGCTGCACTGCATGCAACCACACATGGCAGGCATGAACAGGTGCTTCAGGCTCTGCAGGTGTGCTGCATCGTAGACCCAGTCCTGGTGCTGTGTTGAAGGGGAGTGTGTTGTACTGCATACGGAACGCTCTGTGACAGCAGCCCTACGACATTGTACGAGTGTAGGCAGAAGGGTCTTGTTGATCAGGCTCTGCAAGTCTGCAGTAGGCTTCTGCGGTGCTGGCTGTAGGGTAAGAAGTGAGGTGGTGGATGTGGTCACGTGCTCTGCCGAGTTGTCTTGAAGGGTAAATTGTTTCAATGTTTGGAGCCTTGGATCTTCGATCAGCGGTGGATTTGAGGTTCGACAGTCGGCAAGGTAACATCCCAACTGACATCCCAATTTGTGCGCTGGAATAGGAGCTCTGCAGCGGCAGAGAGGGGTCTGCATGTAGATTCTCAGCGGAGGACCGCTCATCCATAATATAATAATAGTCGTCGCGGATAAAAGCACGCTCGCTCCTTAGATGTGTGCGGACCCTTCAGCGCAATGTCAGTTTGGTGCATTGCGAGAGTGCAAAAACAGTGGCGCATTGAAATAATGAGACTTGCATGGAAGTTTCTACTTTTGAGTGGACGCGTTGAGGAGTGGACAACTGGAGAATCGAGTCACTGGGCCGGCTCCAGGAACTTCTGCCCAATCGCTGACGGAGTGGCACGCACCGTGAGACGTGAGCGATATTACGATCCTCAAACGACTCTCAAATCAAGTAGGACAGGATCCATGCAAATTGCGCAGACCACGTCCATGCATTGTCGCATCTGTGGCACGTGGGCTCATAGCGTCGTCATATCCCCGTGTATGTCGCCTTGGTGCAGCTAGTTTATTCACCTTTGATCGAGCAGAGGACCGCGGTGTAGCCTTATCTGCTGCCTTGCAAGGGGTTTTTCTCGGGCAAAGCCAGACCGCAGGCATCGGGCCCAGCGCCCACAAGCCAGTATCATCCCTGCACTGCATTTTGGGCCACTGTGGTATGCAGGCTTCTTCCTCTATATCTTAGACTCACGGGAGCGCAGCTGACGCCAACATGCAGCCAGGTATGTACTCATGGTACCACTTGGCGATGGCCACCCCGGTTCCTACGCCCTGCGCACTGGGGCCATGCTAATCTTTCCACGGCTCTCACAGGTGCATCGGAGGTTCTCCTCCCAGACCGACCCTTTTTGAAGGGATCCAAACCTCCCCAGCTTCTGGAAGCGACAGCACAGCAGCAGCTGAACCCTGCAGACTTTCAGCTGTACCAGCAGGGCTGTTTTATGCCCAACTACCCCCTGCTGAGAGCACATATACAAGAGCATCTCAAAGACATGGCAAAGACCCCAGCATGGATTTTGGATCTTTATGGCAAGCATGCTCACCTGCGGTTAGAGGAGGTGCATACCCATTTGGACCCAACTGGTGAGCCATGCTACAGCAGCATTTGACATGCAACAATAGGAGAAATTCAGTAGCAGAGTGATCATCACAATCATCAGCTGCTTCTTAGTCGTGCAAATTGTCCATGCAGCATGCAGCTGATCCCAGCCAGCACCAGAAGTAAACACTAGGCTGTGGAGATGCTGCAGCATGATGCATGATGCTAGCCAGCAGTAGAAGTAACCGGGGGACACTGTCAGAATGGACTGGGAGGAGTCGAAACAGCAGCAATGGGACATTTTATGGCTATCCTACCAGGAAGCAACAATGCGCCATGCTGCAGTATTAATGCTAGATGGCAATGCAGCCTGTAACATGCAAGCAGTGCTCTTGAGAAACGCATGTTCATGTCTGGGCAGGTAGGCAGAGTGCATATCAATGTGCCTCAACCCTTAATTATGCTTCCTGTAATTGCCAGATGTGCCCTTCAGTGACTGCAGAGCACCTTGTCCTTTCACTCTACCCCTCCTATTCTCCTCCATGCATCCATAGCTGGGTTCTCGCATCTTTGTTTACGTTCGGGCCTTGCTCTTTCCTTCACCTGAACCCAAGCCTTACTTGTTCCAACACTCCGCTGGGTTTACGTCAGCAGAATGTAGATTTACGGCCAAAGTTGAAGATGAGAATACCGGTACTTGATTCGTTTCCACATTTCTTATCCAGACCGTTTTCTGCCTTGTCCCTCCCTGTATCATCCCCTTGCAGCTGGCCCCTTCCGCACCACCATGCGTGTCATTTCACCAGATACCAACCAGCAGCTAACGGAAGGCCTGGGCATCGCCTCCACAAAGAAAGAAGCGCGACAAGCAGCAGCAGCGGCAGCAGTAGAGGTCCTGCTGGCCACCCATTCCGGGTTTCAGGCAGTAGCAAATGCCTTTGCTTCTAGTGGGGGCCTAACCAGCCGCAAACGGCAGCGTCAGGGAGAGAAGCAGCAGCCTCAGCAGCGGCGGAGGCGCGGGGAAGCAGCGGCGGTGGGAAACACAGCAGCAAAAGCAGAGGGAGAAGTAGAGGCAGAAGCTGGAGACGGTGGTGGAAGTGCAGGGGATCAGCAGCAGCAGGAGCAGCAAGAGCAGGAAGTGGGTGGAGGGAACCGAGCAGCACCAGCAGGAGCTTCCTCACATGAAGAGATCGATGAGGATCATCATCTAGATTATGAGGCTGTGGATGATGAGGAAGAGGATATGTATCAAGGGTTAGATAGTGATGACCCAGGAAGAGGTGATGAGGGTGATGACGCTGATCTGGCAGCTGCTGCTGCTGCTAGTGGTGATGATGAAATAGACAATGAGGGGGTGGGGGTGGAGACAGAGGGGGCAGCAGGGGAAGCAGCAGCAGATGGTGGGAGAGGGGCTCTGGCTACTGAGGAAAGCACACAGCAGCAGCAGCAGCAGCAGGGAGTTACGTCTATAGCCCCAGCCAATGGCTATAAAGCACCATGGAGATCATCACCTCCTCCTGCTGCTGCTGGTGCAGTGGCTGCTGCTGGACCACCAGTCGCCTCTACTACTGCTGCTGCTGCTGGTGGTGGTGGTGCTGGTGGTAGTAGTGGTGGTGCTGCTGCTGCTGCTGGTGGTGGTGGTGCCGGTAGCAGCAGTGTACTTAGAGCTCCCCTCATTCTATCTGCCACCAACAACAACAGTAGCAGCAGCAGCAAGCCAGCAGCAGTACATCCACTATACACCGATGCAGACCTTGTTGCTACCCACCCTTTGTCCACTGCGTTGTTAGCTAAGTTGAATGACTTGTTCATCCCTGGGGCCTTGCCGCAGAACGTGATAAGTTTGATGCATAGGGTGGTAGAGCAGCAGCTGAATTTGAAAGTGGAGTATGTTAATGTGGGGCACCACGGGGTGACTGTGCAGGCAAGCAACTGGGTGCTGGATATGCCTGGGGCAGCAGGGGTAGCAGCAGCAGCAGCAGCAGCGGTAGCAGCAGGAGAAGGGCCGTATCAGGAGCAGCAGCAAGAGCGGCAAGCAGGTGTTGTATGCTCTAGTTACGGCGAAGGTTTGAACAGGAAGGAGAGCAAGCGCCTCGCTGCGGCGAATTTGCTGGAGAAGGTGCTGCAAGAGAATCCAGATGCAGCAGACCAACAGTACGCTAAGACCCTCACCAAGTACCAGCTGCGTCGGAGGCAGATCGTGCTGAAGATTGGGGAGGATGGTTTAGCAGCAGCAGCAGCTGCAGCTGGGGTTATGTCTGGACCTAGCATTGCCGTAGCACCAGCAGCATTAGCAGCTTCTGCATCTGCTGCTGCTGCTGGTAGTGGTGGTGGTGTTACTGGCGTTGGTGCAGCTGCTTTCCTGGGACCAAATGCTACAACCGCAGCTCAGGACCAAATGCTAGGGGTGGGTGAGGACCAAGGAGCTCTCAGAGTCGGGTTGAGTGCAGCTGAGCTGGCGCTGATGACTGAGGGGTTTCAGTTGGAGAGGTACCCCCGGTTGGCGCAGCATATACATGATAAGCAGCTGGCACAGCCTACTGTTGCTAAGAGTTGCACCCCGTTGGGGCTGTTGCAGCAGTATTTGCAGAAGGCGATGTTAAGGTCTGAGGAGGAGGAGCAGCACGTGGATGAGTTAGGTGAGGGGGTTTGGGGGTAGAGGTGGGGGTATGGTGGATATTGGCTAGGGCGGTCGGGATGATGTCCGAATTTGGTTGGCTTGGGTTGGGGCGCAATTTGATTAGGTGGGTGGGGGTAGGGGTGAGGGTGGGGTGGAGATTGGCCAGGGCGGGTGGGGTGATGTCCGAATTGGGTTGGGTTGGGGCACGCATTGGTTAGGTGGCTGGGGTTAGGGCTTGAGGGTGAGGTGGAGATTGTCCAGGTGGAGTGGAGATGGTATGTAAATCAGGCAGGGTTGGAGCGGAGATGGAGGAGGTGCGGTTAGGGTTGTGTGGGTCGAGTGGCATGGGGTGGGTTGGGGTGGGTGAATGGTGAAAGTTTCACATGCTGGGTTTTGGTTCGGTGAGTGGGGTGCGGTGGTGGTTTGTAGTGGTTGGGATGGTTTGGGGTGGGCGGATGGAGAAAGTTTTATATGCTGGGTTTTGGGTCGGTGAGTGGGGTGAGGTGGTGGTTTGTAGTGTTTGGGAGCGGCGTGTGAATGAGATAGAGGAGGAAGACATAGGAGGAGGGGGAGGAGGGTTAGGTAGAGATTACAGAGCAGAGCGGAGAGTGGCTTGAGGCAAGAGGTAGGGTTTGGGAGGAGTGTTGTGGGAAGGGTTCCCTTGGCCTGGGGGTGCCCCTTAACACCAGAAATCATTGTTTGTACAAAGGTCCCAGCGTAACTTTAAGAGTAAGGTTTTAGGAGAAGTGAGTAAGGAGATGTCGGAATAGTGATTGGAACAAGGAGCGTTTCAGGTGGGGATCATGGTAAATCTTATGCCTAAAAGGATACCAAGGGCAACAAAATACGAAAAAGAGTGGATGGGGTGGGCAGGCCTCTTTCCAACTGACGAAGAGAGCAATGAAGGTAAGCCCAGTTTTTTTAATGAAAATTGCGGAGGGCAGCGGTCAGGCATGTTAGGGGAGGGCAGGGTAGCTACTTGGGAAGGCAGAGAAGGTTGGACAGGACAGGGTAGGGCGTTTCTCTCAGCACAGAAGGGACCGAGTAGGTGGGTTAATTTTGTGGTTTGTGATTGGGTAGGGGTGGATGGGGCAACCCGTGGTGTGCAGGGTGGGTAAGGGTAACTGGAACTTGGGAGATTCATGTAACAAAAGACATGCAAAGGAAATATGATGAGCTGGCAGTGACATGACATGGCTCATGGTCCAGCAATTTACACGTGGCGTACCGTTCATACCCGGTATTGATACTTGTCTTCCTTTCCATTCTTCTTTTCATTTCTTCTCCCTCCTTCAGCACTGAGACAATGACATAGCATGATAGCATCAACCATCTGTCTTCCTTTCTCAGCACAGAGACAGTCATAGCCTGTTCCTTTCAGCTGCTAATTTCATCCTGTTTGCCTCTCTAGGAAAGTTTTGAACCCTTGCTGATTGCATCGGTAGACATTTCAATGTCATCCCTCCATTCCTGTCACCAATTGGGGTAGTCTATCGTGCACAGTGCTGTTCTTGCTCCATAGCACTGACTCTACCCTTGCAGACTAGTCCTCTCGAGCGCCTCACAGTGAGGCCAATCGGTAATCTGGGTATCTATTAATCCAATGTAGTTGCTGCAGGGCAAGTGCACAGCCCTGTTGCTACTTATGACCTGCCGCTGAAAAATGCTCTTCTCAGAGCTTGACTAACATGCTGTGCTTATTTGCTGTTGCTGCTGCTGCTACAGCTGGGCCCTTTCGCTATGTGGTCAGCATCAAGGACAGCAGCGGGAGTTTGGTAACTCAGGGGCTAGGGGTGGCCCGTAACAAGCGGGAGGCCCGGCAGATGGCAGGGGCTGAGGTCCTAGAAGACCTGCTGCTAAACCATACAGACGTAGCTACCATTGCACACAAGGAGAGCACAGGAGAAGGGCAGTACGAGCGCTTCCAATCCCGGAGGGAGCAGCATCAGCGGTTTAAGGACAAGGGCAAGGGCGTAGGGTTTGTCACTCGGGGGTTAGGGGCGGGTGGTTTTGCAGGGAGGGGTGGCAAGAGGCAGCGGCAGAGGGATGAGGGTGATGGTGGTGGTTATGCAGAGGGGGGAAATGGGTTATATAAGAGGTTTCGGAGCTCGGGTGTGGTGGAGAGTCAGCAGGAGGTTCAGATTCAACCGCCCAGGAGGTGGCAAGGGGGAATGGGGCAGCAGCAGGGGTGGCAGTCAGGTGGGGGTGAGACATGGGATCAGCAGGGGGGATGGCAAGCGGGGTATGGGGGTGGGAGTGGGCAGGGAGAGGGAGAGGGAGAGACATGGCAGCAGGGGGGGAGTGGGAGCGGCAGTGGGAGCGGGAGGGGGTGGGGTGGGGGTGGGAGTGGGGGTGGCAGAGGAGGGAATGGAGCTGGTTTGGGGGGTGGTGGGTATGATATGCAGGTTGGGGGTGCTTTGCAGGCTCAGATGCAACAAGTGCAGCAGTACATGCAACTACAGCAGCAACAGGTGCAAGCGCAGCAGCAGTACCAGCAGCAGCAGCAGGTACAGCAGAGTACTTACACCCAACCCCAGCAGCAGCAGCAGCAGCAGGTGCCACAGCCGGTTATGTTCACCCCACAGCAGCTGCAGCAGTTGATGTTGCTTAACAGCCAGCTAGGAGCGCAAGGACTGCAGCCACAGGTTCAGACACAATCTGGGGGAACGGTGGCGGGAGGGGGTATATATGGGATTTTGAATGTGAATGGCAGTACCAGCATGGCAGGTGGTGCTGCAGCTGCAGCTAGTATGGGTATTGGGGGTGCTACAGCTAGTGGTGGTGGTGGTGGTGGTGGCATGCAAATGGGGTTAGGTGGTGCTGGTGGTGTGAGCCAACCTGTGGGGTATATGTACAGTGGTTACTGAAGAGGCGCTGCTGGGGTGGAGTAAGAGGTGCTTGAGTGAGATATGAATTCAGTTTGTGGACAGTTAGGACTGATGCCTCCCATACAGCTGTATCATATATGGGCAGGGAGGGATACCTAGTACAGTTGCTTCATTTCGGTTGCTTGCGGATGGTTTTGGGGTTTGAGCAGCACGGCCTCTCAAGTTGTAATTGGTTCTGCTTCATGTTTTCGGCGAATGGGTCTTTAATCAGAGTGTGAAAGACTGTGAAGAGCACTAGTTTAGTGCTCGACCCCCGGCCCTTGCGTGATCAAGGTCCGACCGCTATGATGAAGGAGTTGCCGCTTAAGTTCTGAGTTGGTACACTCAGACGACGGCGGATGGATCTGCATACACTACCGTGTGCTCAGCATGGGTATTAATCGGTTGCTCTCAGTGCTTGGTTCTGCATCCGTGTGCGTTCTCACTATGGGAACAGTCCGCCCTAGATTCGGCCTAGAATCACCCTAGACTCGCCTAGAACCTGCCTATATTTGCTAGATTGCCTAGGGGCCTAGGGGCATTCTAGGCGGACACAGGGGGGTCTAGGGCGGTCTAGGCGCCTGCATTCTAGGCAGATCCAGGTAAATCTAGGCTGTCAAGGTCTAGGGGTCCTAGCCGCCTGCGGTTCTAGGAACCTCCAGATTAATCTGTTTTGGCACAATGACCTCACAGTTCATTTGATTGGTCCTGAGACTCACACCCACACACGACAGCAGTACTTAGAGCTACCCAGCAAGCAACCCTACCATTGCCAGTAGCACAATGTCCCTGCCTGCCAGAAGGCAAAGAGTGCCAACCTGTGGCACTCAACCCCTGCCAGCATGGAAGCACACATTGATAAATGCCATGCCCACAAAATTGAATGGCAAAACTGTAACAATTACCAATTACCAATTACCAAATGGCCCCGTCAAAGCGGGGCGCCGGTGGGGGCAGCGCCACCCACAAGGAGCCAACTTAGGCTCCAACGGCATACTCAATTTCCTGTCCAAGCTCAAACAATGGCTGCCACCAGCCCACCCTAAATCCCTTGCTAGCCAATGTATGTCAGGCCAGCCCATTTCGACTTGCCATGCGCTGACCAGTTGACCCAGTCAACAGCAAGCCAAACAGTTTTATGCCTTGCTCAAGGGTAACAAGTAAGAAGGCAAGCAGCAAACAGTATCAATCTCTAGCGAGCACCCCAATCGTTTGGCATCATGAGTTCTTATCTGCATTGGGACGATAATGACCACTAATAGTCTATAGATAAATAGATAGCACAAAGCGACCAGTAGAACCGTGGAAGGTGACCTACCAGGATCACCCCCAAGCAAAAATCTTCTGCCAGAACCAAGAGGTGTTCACAGAGCAGAATCACTCATGAACAATAGCACGGACATCATTAACAAACAAACAAAAATTAGGTGCGGCAGCCGCAAAAGGGCTGCTAGCTCATAACGACCAAACGCAGCATCGGATGGATGCAAAAGACAATGGAGTCCACACGACCAATTACACCACCAAGGTCAAAAGCACACAACATATAGTTCCCAGAGTCAACAGCTATTGCAGAAAACCACTTCTGCAAGCGAGTTAAGACAAGCTGTACAATAACCATACCACCAGCTCATGAAGTGACAACCCCACCTGCCTGTGTCAACCTTGAATACATGCAAGTAGTAGGAGACAATGCGCACAAGGAGCGCTATTGACCAACCGTTCCCTTGGCTGTTACCATGACTCCGTGTAAAAGCACAAAGTGCCACAGCCCTAACGGAAGTCATACCTGTACCACAATCTCTTATGGCATGTCCCCTGAGGATTAGACTGCAACATTGGTGGGCCTCTACAAAAGCACAAATGCAAACCTGTCCAATCACTGATACATGCATGCCGAATTACAGCTTGGTTTGCGGGCTTACTGCATTTTGCTATGGCAACTTGTAGGTTGCCATAGCAAATACGACAGGTGCCCCCTTAAGGTGCATGTCTGATCTACACACTGCAATGCAGCCCAAGCCCATATGCTGGGGTTACTGCAAATAGGAAACGCAGAAGCTTGCATTACATTTTGTACCGCATGCATACTTGATCTGAATGAGAGGACAGCATGCCCCTTATATGCGGAACCCTGGCGCTGCTGCTGCTGTTGTGCATGGCAGCCCTTAGCTGAGGGCCGGAGGAATGTCTGACTGCTTGCAGGTAGCTCCAGCCTGTCCACACCAGGAATCCTTTCAGAGAAAGTCTGAAGGTCTTTGCCAAATCCTGCAGACCTGACGGCAGCAAAAGCTGAGGAGGTGGCACCATGCACCCTTTCTGTACCAGTGATCTGCATGAAAAATACACAAGAAAGCAATGGTCACAACCAAACATCAAGCAAAAAGTTCATGCACTGAGGGATGGCTGCATATGGCCCACACTGCCACATATCTGCTGTTCAGTCCAGATGCAACGGCATGCCACACTGCCCCTAACGTCCAGGCAGCAGGTTTGGGTCCAGGCAAATGGGACAATTCCTGCTGCACCGTGCACCATCGACAAGAGGCCAGGCAAAGTTGATAAGTGATAAAACTCCTGCTGCATTGACTTTTGCAGTCATTCTGCTGAGTTCACCACGGCCGCAAGTCACTGCTCCTCTGGACCGACATGCTACGACAGGTCCCAAGACAGGTATCCATGCCATGCTGCTGGTGATCTTTATGTAAGCAATGTGTGCTTCCTTTCGTCAACATGTCAGCCCTGCTCAACAAGGTATGCAATGCTGTTCTGGTATGTGAGATAAGCATCTGGTCAGGGCGCAAAAATGCTGATTTGTATCAGGTACGAAGTTAAGGATATCAGCCAGACTGGGGTATACCTTTTGGTGGAAACTGGTGGAGCCTTCAACCAGCTCTGGCCAGCCAAAGGAAAGCCCCAAAGAATCTACTTGCTGCCTTGGCAAGCCGTCAGTTAGCGGAACATGCACAGATCCGATACATTAGTGCAGAAGACGATCAGCTCTTCAAACGTAAGGTACAAACTGCTTGGCCTGGGTTTCTCCATATGGCTGGCTGGCTGGCTGGCTGGCTGCCGAGTCGCTGTGATGTCCAGGAAACCAGAAGAGCATGCATGACGTGGACGCTCCAGGACAGACGAATCGGGTCTAGTGATAGTCTGAGCTGCACTTCTGTGCGCGTTCGACCGCAATCCACTGAAATGGATGCTTGGGGGCTGATAGCATGCTGGGCGGTAGGGTTCGACAACACACATAGTGGCAAGAATGTACGCCAGCTCTGGGCGAGCATTCGCAAAACACAGCCTACACTTTCGCTCAAAACAGCATCATTTTGATACGCTTGCGGCCTCGGAGGTTGTGGTTGTCACCGTCTGGTGCAGGCACTGATGTATACAACGTGTCTCATACAGCAGGGTATGAAACCATGTAGAATGGGGAAATGCATGAAGTTCACAGCATAACTCCTTGGATGCAATTGATTGGGCAAGCATGTGAAGGCTGGCGGAGCCCACCTGGAGTCACTCGCTTTGAAACCGTGGCTTCGGCACTCTTCTTGTCTTCTTCATTCTTAGTGCCAGGACACCAGATGAGCGGTTCTTTCTTCCACAGCAGAGCCTAATGTCCTCACTCAAAAGCTCGAGGTCTCTCCGTGGCCGCCAGACACTTGACCGTTCCACATGTGTCGAGTGATGGTCGAGCTACTTCTAGCCAGATAGCTGTCCTTTCATTTAAGCACACATCTGAGTTTATGATGGGTTTATCATGAAAAGGACTCTCGTATCATCTGCGTGGTGGCAACTTAGGCTGGGCCACTGGATGCATTTTCCCACTCTGAGCCAGCAGAGACAGCCTAAGCATAAGCCATATGGCCCCATGACCTCCTATGGTATTTAACACCAGCGTTCTAACGGGCCTACGGAGCTGGATGGATACCATGGATTGGCACAGACTACGTGTGGTACCTACCTGAGCCCATGGCTAATTGGGGTTGCATGGGTGCTGGCAGCAGCAGGTAGGCTGGGAGCTGGTTGCTCACCTTGCTTACCCCTGGTACTCCAGTCTTCCCTAGAACTCATCTTGCTATCCTTCATTTTCTTGCAATATATGCCAGTTGCGGGAGTGACGTTGGCACAAGAAGCTTCTGACTAGCGCAGTTTGGGCCGCTTAGGAGATTCAACATGGCAATCTGCTTTTAAGTTATAACACTTCAAACCTTCTCTGCTTGGCTGTGCAATCCTGGCTCCTTCGGTTCTGCACTGCTTGTATGGGATCTGTTGTGATCACAAGGATGCGTAGTGTCTTGATTGGCAAATGCCCTGATTCATGCAGTGAAGCGACCATGCCGTTGCGGCTTAGCATGCATGTGTGTATTACAACAAATGAGATGTACCTAACACATGTGTTAGCGATGTGTAAGGTAGGTCCACTACCAGTTATGGTACCAGGAATGGCACCTGCAGCACAAAGGTTACGAGAATCGCATCAGCAACACAGCAGCAGTGTCTGCTGCTGCTTTGCTGTTATCAGTGATATGATGTTTCTCATAATATCTGGCACCTACTGCTCCTAGTTCTGCTGCTGCTCCTTCAGCTGCTGCGCCCTATTGCTTCTTTTGCTACTGCCAGCCCCAAATATATGCTGTGTTGGCCCAGAAGGCTGTGCAGTGGTCTTTCAACAAATACATGCTGTGTTGGGATCACAGGGGTTGTCTTTGGAAGCGCTGCTGAAAGTGGTGCCTTGCTTTGGATACCATACCAAACAACTACAGCAGAGGACAGTGGCATGCCAACATGTCCTGCTGCAGACATATCATAAAGCTTGTTGTTTGAGGTTAATTTTAGGTGCTCAGCTTCCCGTGTATGTTGTATGGGGGTGTAGTTCCTAAAATGACTGCTGGCGTAACTGCTCCTCGTGCTGCTTCTTGTCATTAGTCCCTTCATGCTGCTTCCCCTCCTGCTCCTTTGGTTTGTTGCTGCTGCAGTGTGGCCTTCTTCCATTACTGGTGCTGCTGGCTGCTGCTGCTGGCTCCTTTTCTGCTGGTGTTGCCCCTGCTGCTCAATAGTCTGCTGGTTATGTGTCTTCCCCTGCTGCTATTGCCGCTACTGTTGTCGCTGATCTTCTTCTGCTTGTGCCCATCCGTCCAATGTTGCAGGTGAGCAGCTAGCTGCCGATGCAGCTGCTCCTAGCTGTCACATGGTTCCTTCTCCTCCTGTTGGCCCAATGTTTTGCCAGCTTCCTGCTGCAAGCGGTGCTGCTTCTGTACTAGTCTCTGCTGCTTCTGCCCGCTGGATAGTAAGGTTATGCTGCTGCTGCTGCTGCAGGTGTTATGAATTATGTGCAGATGGCCTTTGCATATATGCCCAGTGTAAATGCACTTGGTACTGACTGCTGTATCATACAGCATATGCATGTGGTTTTATCATCTAGATATGTTGCAAATTTTAGCCAGTACAGGGCACCTTGTGTGGAAGATCCACAGCTAGCGATCTACTTGCCAGGATTTGGGGTGAAAGATGTTCTGTTTACTAAGAGCCAAGTTTCCAAGTTGCAAAGTTTGTTTATGAATGCATGGAATTTCGGATTTCGAATTGCAGCTGTCTCGCCTTGGCGTTGGAGCCTGTGGTGTTGCTGAAAGCAGGATACCGGGTAGTGGATGTCGTAATGTTACGAAGGACTGGCAGTTGATATGGTCCGGGCTGCCAGAGGGTCAGCCACGGCAACATGGGGTGGGCCTGTTTCTTAACTCGAAGTGGTCCCGTTGCCTAATCGACTGGTCTGCTGTCAGTGAGCGAATCCTGGTAGTCCGTGTGAGAATCAGCAGTGGGATAAACGCCTCAATCGTGGTAGCATATTCGCCGACTGATACCGAGTCCACCCCTGAGGAGGTCAAGGAAGCTTTCTACCTGCAGTTGGAAGCTATCTTGGCAGCGCTGCCTTCCAGGGACATGCTAGTCCTTCTGGGTGACTTCAACGCCCAGGTTGGCACTGATCCAGAACCGTATGGGGGTGTTATGGGGCCTCATGGCTTTGGGAAGCAGCAGCCTTCAGGGAATGGTGAGCGACTCTTGCAGCTGGCTGGTGCCTTGAACCTTCGCTTAGCCAACACCTTCTTCAAGCACAGCAATTACCGGACTGCTACTCACAAGATGGTCAATAGAAACAAGCAGGATGTGCTCAGGGTCATCGATTACATAGCTGTCTCCAAGCGGTTCATGTCAAGTGTGACAGACTGCAGGGTCTTTCGCAGCTTTGATACAGGTGGCTCTGATCATAGAATGCTGGTGCTTACGATGCGCCTCCGCTTGTCAGTGGCCAAGCAGCACAGTGCGAAGGGACAGCCAGCACGGCCCTATGACTGCAGCCGGCTGCAAGAATCTGCAGCAACTCAGCAGTGCTTTGAGCTGGCAATGTCTAACCAGTTCAGCCGTCTGGTAGGGGCTCAGTTGCAGAGCGCACAAGACGAATGGACACAGCTAACAGCGGCAGCCAGCCAAGCAGCCCATAAGGCTGGTCTAAACCTCAAGCCTCAGCAGCGGCGCCGAGATTTCGCTATATCCGATGCGACCTTGCAGAAGATTGAGCGGAAACATGCAGCACATGCAGCGGTGCTGTCCTCTCCTAATGATGCTACCAGGGCAGATTACAGGGAGGCCAATAATGCTGCTAGGCGAGCGGTTAAGAAGGATCAGGAGCGGTACTTCAAGCAGCAAGCGCTGTTTGCGGAACATGCTCTAAAAGCTGGTAATCTAGCCGTGTTCCACAAGCATGTCCAGCGGATCTTCAAGGAGCAGCAGGGCAGTAGCTCTGCTGCTCTTACAGCTGTGCTAGGGGGTGCTGATGGCAAGCAGCTGTTCCAAAGCAGGGAGGAGGTGGTGAAGTGCTTTGCTGAGCACTTTGCTGATGTCCTCAACTGCCCTGCCAAGCTCGACCAGCAAATGCAGCAGACCATTGAGGAGTTAGTGCAGAAGATGGAGGCAGGGCAAGGTGCAAACCAGCAGAGTGAAGCAGCAGCTCAGCCACCTACTGTGCAGGAGGTTGAAGAAGCTGTCTTTGCCTGTCGTAATGGGGCAGCTCCTGGGGTTGATGGTATCGCAGCGCCTATGCTAAAGCTCAGTGGGACCATGCTGAAATGGTTGCACAGGGTCATTGTGGCGGTGTGGGAGTCAGGGAAAGCGCCAGTGGAGTGGAAACGTGCACTGTTGGTGGCACTGTATAAAGGCAAAGGAGAGCGCAAAGTGAGAGATAGCTATAGGGGGATAAGCTTGCTAAGTATACCGGGGAAGGTGTATGTCTTGGTCATTTTGGCTAAGATCAGTTCTCATATCGATGCACAACTGCTTGATAACCAGTCTGCTTTTAGGAAGGGGAGGGGCCTCACTGATGCTCTGTTCACCATACGCCAGGTCATCTCTAAGTCTGTAGCATTCGATCAGCCTCTATTCATGGCTTTTGTGGATTTGCGTAAGGCATATGATTCTGTACCGCGAGACACGCTATGGCGCATCCTGCATGTGTACGGGGTACACACAAAGCTGATAGAGTTGCTGATGGACTTGCATACTGGCACACAGGCTGCTGTTAGGATGGGTGGTGTGGTGTCTGAGTGGTTTGATGTGCATGGCGGGGTGCGGCAGGGATGTGTCATTGCTCCCTTGCTGTTCAACATCTACATGGACTTTGTGGTTCGGCAGGCAATGGCTCAGATGCCGGAGGGATGTGGGGTGAAGCTAGCCTATCATGCAGATGGGAAACTTGAGCGTGATGGGTGTGGTAGTGGTGGGTGTGTGGAGCTGTTGTCTGTTCTGCTGTATGCAGATGATATGGTGTTGCTAAGTCCCAGCAGGGAGGAGTTGGTGGTCATGCTGCAGGTGATGGACAAGGTTGCTGCTAGTCTTGGGTTGCGCATCAATGCAAGCAAGACTGAGATCCTGTCCATTGACAAGGATTGGAAGGAGGGGGATGTGCCAGTGCAGCAAGGACCAGAGGTGGTTATCAGTGAGGGTGTGGTAAAAGAGGTGTCACAGTTCAAGTACTTGGGAAGTGTGCTTGTGACTGATGGCAGGTTGGATGTGGAGTTGAATATCAGGAGGGGTAAGGCTGTGGGGAGGTTTAAGCAGTTTGAAAAGATGTGGGGTACCAAGCATCTGTCATTGGCTACGAAGGTGAAGTGTTACAAGGCATATGTGTTGCCAATTCTGCTGTTCGGGAGTGAGTGTTGGTCCCTGACCAAAGTGCAATCGCAAAAGCTTGAGCGGGTGCACTCTAGCTGCCTTAGGAGCATCCTGGGGGTCAGGCTGTCAGATCGGCACACCAATGAGCATATCAGGAAATCATGTGGGGTAGCCACCTTGTCAGCATACATCACAGCAAATAGGCTGAGGTGGCTGGGGCATGTGGGCCGCATGGAGGAGGGCAGGTTGCCGCATATTGCGTTGTTCTCTTCATTACATGGTGACATGACGAGGCCAGTGGGTAGGCCTCGCCATACCTGGGAGAAATGCGTGTGTGCAGATCTGAAGGTGCTTGGTCAAGATGAGGGGAGCTGGGAGGCTTCATGTCAGATTAAGAGTGCTTGGAGGAAGAGGTTGTGGGATCTTACGCACCCTTGGGAAAGCCAACGGTTAGTGAGGTGTAGAAGGCGCACTAAGCAAGCTATTGATAAGCATGTGGAGCGCTATGTGGTGCCTTTCAGTGGCTGGGAGGATGGTGGTTCACCAGTACCTAGGTGGTGGGAGCCACCTCCAGCCCCTACTAGGGTGGTGCTTGATCCTGCTGCCTCCCCGCCACCCATGTGTGATGGAAGTGGAGCAGGTTTTGGGTTTTAGTGGTGGTGTTTGTTTCCCCTTGGTGTGCACGCCGTTGCATCTAGCCTCAGCTTGTGTGTGGCAAATCCACCATCGGTTGTGTGGCTTCGTGATTGTGATCAGGAGCCTTGTGTTTGTGGCCTAGGTTTGTTTGGCCATTGGCATTGCTGGTCTTGCGTTTTGATTGATTGATTGATATGGAATTTCGGAGGTCGGAGGAATGTGAGGACTATAATCCTTACTTTGATTTGTCATTATTCGGGGATGAATGGCAAGGTCGTATTTTCGATACCTTTTCTTCTGGACCAAGAGGTGATATTGCTGAGACATTCACTTCTGATGGACCAGGTTCCAGTATTTCTGCCCATGGAGCCTAGGTTGGCTCCGTACGGGCGCCCCCTTTGAGGGGCCATGATGTAATCGTAATCGTAATGTAAGCATACTTGCAATTTAAAGTGTTCATTGCGGTGAGAACGAGCAGACAGAACTAGCAGCCTACGAAAGCTTAGGCAATGTCCCAGTGGAACTGCTTCCATGCCTAGAGTGGACCTAGATTGGGTCTAGACGGTGCCTAGAATTACCTGGGCAGTCTAGGGGCTGTGTCTAGATTTTAGGCAGTGTAGGAGGCTGTGCCTAGACGCCTAGGCGAGATCTAGACTGATTCTAGGCGAAATCTAGGGCGGACTGTTCCCATAGTGTCTGTTGTGCCTTCTTGACGGAGCACTTAGTGCAGGAAGCTAGAAGTTGCCTCACAGCTGCTGTTGCAGCTTCCCAACCAAACGGTAGTTTTACAACTAGCAGCTTGCATTGCAATGACCCAAACAACCAACTGCAACAACTCAAACAGCTTACAACGTATCACCAGATGACCAACTAGCCCAAGAGAGCATCCCCTGGAGCCAATGAAGGTTCTGCATAAGGCCAAAACTACCACTCTCAGCACAACATTTGAGGGAAAACCACAACATGTGACAGAAAGCCACCACTACAATGGAAGGACCACAAACTAAACTTCAACACAGACAACAAGCAATCTCGCAGAAATTCTAGCCCCAGCTTGCCCTAGAAATACTACTGAATTCATCATAGTGAACATGTACATGGTACGCCTGGCTCAAACGCCCCCATCTGAGGAGGTATAGGTCCACCGCCTCCCGTCTCCAGTACCTGTTGCCCAGAGGTGCAGAGCATTATCCAACTCTCTCTGGGAAACAACACATGACCCACAACGGCCACATAAACCTCCTCAGCAGTTCTCCAAAGTTATCCCAGCATGAACCAACAGCTGCAGAGGACTCTTTGTCACAGCGTCCAACAGTGTCCAGGCAGCAATGTTGCCCTCTTGGGAATACCACACAGCCTCAGCCTCAGGAACCACCACCACACGCATTAATATTGCATTCCAAAATATGCCGCATAGTGCCCGCACCTCAAGCTGTCACAAAGACAGGAATCCTCATCACTTCACGCATTTTTCATAGCATAGCAGCACATCTGCATCACAGCAGCCTTTTATTACCAATGTACCACAGCTTGACGCAGGCCTAATCTGATCACATACCAACACCCTCTCACATATACATCTGTAACAAACAACTTTAAAACAAACACAGCCATGGGCTGCATAAGGTTGCATGGCCTCCCAAATCTCTGCCAGTCTATTGTGAAATTAGTCCCCTTGAGATCATAAGCAACCCATGCGACTTGTACCAGTGCAGGGCCATGAGCAGACATGGCTGCATGGCCTCCCAACACTCCTGTCCCCTTCAGATCATATGTAACCCATGTAGCTTTTATGACGCTTGGACTTTACCGCATGCATTTATTGAGAAACCCAGAGCTTGAGCAACTGGGTAGGCAAGCTGTAGTTCAAGCACCACACAATCAATTTTCTCACGCTGTGTGCACCTGAGCTTGTTCCTGTCACCTCACATTAAACCAGCCCATACTACCCCAATAGACCTTTCAGGTATTGGCTAACCAGCATACCATTTCGAGTTCATCAAGTGTAAAGAAGAAGGATAAACCCTTCAGGGGAGCCAGCTATACATGAAACCCTGCAGGCTCACACTGGTCAGGCCTTCTGTGGCGGTTTAAAGCATTGCCTAAGCCCCAACATCGTCCACAGCTGCAGCAGTCACAGGCAGGGGCACATCCCCATCAGCAGTAGCAGTAGCGCTGCTAGCTGCCACAGTTGAATCTTCAGTAGTGGTTGTAGCAGGGTCAGCGACAGTGGCTGTAGCAGGGTCAGCAGCAGTGGCTGTAACAGGGTCAGTAGCAGTGGCTGTAGCAGCCTCTGTAGCAGCAGGCTCAGCAGCAGCAGCATCTGCAGCCAGAGGCTCATCAGTGGTGGTAGCAGCAGCAGCAGGCTCAGCAGCCATAGCAGCCACATCAGCAACCACGTCAGCAACAGGAACAGAGGCCGTCTTCTTCATCACAGCCGCAAGCTGAGCTAGCTGCTGCCTTTGATTGCAGCAGAGCTGTTCTTGCATCCACAGTTGCTTGTTGCAGAGGGTACAGATAGGATGATGGTACCAGGAGTCCAAAACAGGGCTCTCCGTGGACCTTAAGCATATCTTTGAGACATCACTCAAGGAATTCAACACGACTGTCAGACATATCACCCCTTGCTCATATGCTACCCTCCTTAACCCATGTGCAACGATTGCTCCATATCTTCCTTTCCTCAGGGTACTGCTGTACAAGATCCGGGTGCGTCCCCTGGTGACCAGCTTACAGGAGGATGAGCAGCTGTGCAGCAAGCTTACTTAGATGATCCAGGACCTGAAGACAGAGCTGCAACAGTTGCGGGTGGCTGCAAGGGTGCTGGAGTTCTATTTCATCCATCTGGTGTGTGATGACCCCACTTTAGAGCTGGTCCAGCCTGTGCTGCAGCTCATGCGTGAGCAGCTGGTGACAGCAGCAAGGCGGCATGCATCAGACCAAGCGGACAAAGCAGCAATGGAGATGATTAGGCTTGAAGAGGTGAGGGTGGTGCGTGTGGCAGGTAGGTGACAGACATCTTCCTACTGTGTGCCGGTAGTTGGAAAGCCATATGTGGATGATTGGCATTGGTTGCTGGTAGCCTAAATGGCAGCCTAATTGGGATGTGCCTGCAGGGTGCATAGGTCATGGTTATGAGACCACAGGGTGCTGTCCCAGGACTCCAAGGGCACAGCTAGAATACACTAAGGAAAACAGCAGCGCGGAGGGAGTATTGCCGGCCTGCATGAAAGTGCATGCTCACGTGCCACCTTTATTCGGCTGTGGGTCATGGGAGTCTTGCAAGTTCCATGATGTAATTGATGCATCGCAGGGCCACCTTTTAATGAGCGCACTAGTACTGCATCACAGGCAGTGACTTCACACTGAGCACTCTTCTCTTTGTCTCAGCAGGAGGAGGCCCGCATGAAGGCTGAAAATGCAGCTCGACAGCGACAGAAGCAGAAGCAGAAGGTGGTGCCAAAGGTAGCTCCACCTACCACCTCAGAGGGCAGCAGTTCAAGCCAGGAGAATCAGCACCAAGAGGGGGAAGAGGGTGCTGAGGGGCAAGAGGCAGCAGGAGAGAAGCAGCAGCAGGTGGGATCTGGTGGTGCTGGGAAAAGGGGTGGATCAGCACATGTCGCAAGAGCCTTGACACCAACACAGGTTGAGGGAGAGACTCAGCCAGAAGGTATTGGTGTTGTAGAGGCAGCCTCCGCAGCACAGTTAAGCCCAAACGCAGCAGGAGAAGTAGCGGAGATGGTAGCAGCAGCGGCAGCAGGCGAGGCTGTTAGTCTGCAAGAGATTTGCACAGTCCCTGCTGCCGTGTCCAACCATTCGGGACAGAGCAGACCAGTATTTGCGAACAGTTCCTGCAGTATCTTTGAGAGGACGTCAAGTGCAGAAGCAGCAGCAGCACTAGGGGTGTTGTCTCCCCGGGGGTCGCTAGTGGCAGGTTCATTGGAGACCTGGGCTATCCCCCGTAGATCAGCAACTGCAGGAACAACAGGGGCGGGTAGTGCAGCAGCTTCATTGCCAGCAGCAGCAGATGTAGGATGCCTTGGCCCTGGTTCTCTGAGCATTGGAGGTTCCAGCCCTGCTGCTGCTGCTGTTGATGGTGGTAGCAATACTCGTCGCGCCAAGCGTGTTGAGTGTGTGGTGTGCCTGGATGCTCGGGCTGAGGTGATGCTGCTGCCCTGCAAGCACACCATACTGTGCCAGACATGTGCTGAGCTGGTGAGGGAGGGGGGGAAGACATGCCCCATGTGCAGGACACCAGTGGAGGGGGAGGTGATGGTGCCTGGGGTGGGGGAGGAGGGAAGGAAGCGGAAGGGGCCAGCAGTAGCAGCAGCAGGCGGTACAGCTCAGCAGAAGGTTGTGACAGGAGAGTCAGTGGTTACAGAAGTCCACCGTCTCCCTGTAGAGCAGCAGCAGGGGAGTGGGAGCAGGGACTTCAACAATGCTGCCAGCAGCAGCACCAATAGCAGGCCTTGTCTTCCAGATGTCAGTGGGAGTAACCTACTGAGTAGCAGCAGCAGCAGTACTACAGAAGCAGCTGCCTCAACATCTGGAGCATCCTTCTCTAGCGGTAGCATAGCACTACCAGGTGTGCTGCAGCAGCTGCTGGCCAGTCCATTAAGCCCCAGCCGCAGCAACCTAAGCCACAACACAAGGCAACATCAGCAACAGCTGCAGCAGGTTCAGGCAGCGCTGCCTGGCACAATCTCGGTATCACAACAGCCAGTTAGTGCTAACCAAGCCAGCGGCAGCACAAGCAGTACCAGCAGCACAAGCTGCCCGGTTACTCCACTTTCCATCATGAGATCTGGCAACAGCACCAGCCTAGCTTCTTGTCTCAGGCAGGAAAGCACGATCTCCTCAGTGCCAGGCATGCCCACTGCAGTAGCAAGCCCCACGGGAAGTAAAGTTCTTCCTCTTAAGTCTGGCCTGGCGGTTTCTGGTTCTGCTGGCTCTCAATCTCCTGTGCCTGCAGTTGCACCTGCACTCAGCCCTCCCACGCAAGAGGGTGATAGCTATGGCAGAGAAGCAGCAGCAGCAGTAAAGCCAGCTGCAAGCGTGGTTGGAACGAAAACCACGGGTGAAGAGCAGCAGCAGGCTTGCAGAGATTTCATGCGCGAGGCTGCTAGCCTGCTTCGGCAGACTGAGGGGCAGCTAATGGAGGTGATGCAGCAGCACAGGTCACGGATGCGGGAGTTATGCGTACTGTATGGTGTTGCAGAGGAGGACGCCTTTTAGCTGGCCTGTGCTGCGGTTCCTATGCCGCTGATTGCGGGTTAAAAATGTGAAGGTTGAGCATAAAGCACATCCGGTATGATGTGCATGCAGTCCAAGGATATCGGATGCTTAATCATATAAGTTTGCTTGCTTGTCCTTGTTAGAATAAACTTCGTACCGTTCTGCGTTTACTGTCATGGCGCGGCGTTGTCTCCCTGTCACACTGGTTGCAGACCACGCTACCGGTGCCATCAAAAGAGTGCCGTATCCATTTGACCTGTTGTCCGGTGTAAATTGGATACTAGGGGCTGGTATGCGCAGAGCCGCGTCCTGCTGCTACACCAAGGTTAAAATGTAAATCAGGTGCCACACCACCGTTGGCGGTGACTGGCCCCACGCAGTCATATAGGTCTTCAAATCATAATGTTGTTATTTGCACATGCATGTGATACACCAATGATTTGTACCCGGTCTTTTGCAAGATCAGCAGAGCAGAGCATGGAGTAGTCAGACAGGCACTCGGGTGCCACACACGGTGCCACGTTTTCAAACACGCTGCGATGGTCTGTCGTGTCAAAAGACTCATCGCCCATAGTCATGGGCTTGTGTGGCAAACCGTGTTGACCTCATCTGCATCCAGTGTGCCGCAGAAGCTCATCCACGCGCCCAATGTCGACAAGGCTCAGCCGCGTGGGGACACTACCTGCGGAGATTTGTCCCTCTGAGAGCTGAAAGGCTCCTTGCATGTTGGTCCTGGTCTTCGTTCCTACTTGTATTAGTTATGAGGGAACTGTTAGAGGGCGCTGGAAGTGATCATGTCGATAGCGTACCACGTGAGATGTATGATGCAGCAGTTGCTGAAGCTGAGAACTTTAAGGCACTGTATATAGGCGTGCTCGAGCAGTTAAGCTCCTTTTGCCACACAAAGCTTCGTGAGGTCAGACCCAGGGCAAAACGAAGGCAGACGTCTGTGTATGAAGTACCGGCAGCAGCCAGAGGTTTTCCTGCCATGTTAGGCGACGCAGTAATTGCAGCTTCCTCCTTGGCCCCTTCCCAAGCAGCAGCAGCAGAGAGAGTCTATGCTGTACCAATATGCTGTGGAGAATCTGCAGCATCCCCCCTGGACTCGTCCCAAGCAGCAGCAGCAGTATTGCAGCAGAGACCTCCTCCCCCATTACCGTCCCCTGCACCAGAACGCGCCACAGCAGGTAGCAGCAGATCGGTAGGACTTGCTGGCATTGGAGCAGCAGTAGCAGGGCCTTACGTGATCAGCACTCAGCACTTAGGGGAGCCGCTCCCTGATTCCCTACCAGCAGCAGCAGCAGCATCAGACATCCCTCTGCCCCCTGCCAATGAACCAGACCAAAGACCCTGCCAGCCCATCTTCATCAGTGGTGCAGAAGTGGTTGTGGTTGGTACCAGGGAGCCTTTGCCGTTAGATCCCAACCAGCCGCCTCCTGAGCTATCAGAGCATATCAAGCTGCGCATCAGTGGATTAGTGGGGAAAGGGGGGAATGCCACTGTTTGGAAAGTAACTCGCTCAAGCAGTAGCGGGGGTGCAAGCAGCAGCAGCAGCAACATGCCACCTGAGATGGCACTTAAGGTGTGCAGTAGGTACAGTGACAGCCCGGAGGATTACATGCTGAGTATGCCAGAAGAAGAGCATTTCACGATTATGCAGAAAGGCATGCGGAGGGAGGCAGCTTGCCTGCAAGCCTGTGCTGGGAAGGCAGTGGTTGCCTGTTATGCATACGGCCAGGTGTCCAGCAGCAATGGCGAGGTCCTCCCTTGCCTGCTGCTGGAGCTGGCTCCGTATGGCAGTATGGACAGCCTAGTGCAGCCAGGGGGGATACCGGTGGGGATGAAGGTGAATGCAGCACGCTGGGTCATGTGGATGGTCACTGATGTAGTGCACGATAACCACAGCAAGAGCATCATTCATAGGGACCTAAAAAGCTCCAACTTGCTCATGTTTGGGAATGTGGACCATCCGTGGGGCTGGGTTAAGCTTTCTGACTTTGGAGCAGCAAGGAGGATAGCGCACCAGGCAGACCTTTCACGCAGCTACTATGTGGGGACACGTATCTACAAAGCCCCAGAAATGCGGCAGGGGTACCGTCATGATGGTAGGGTGGATATCTATGCACTGGGCCTGTTGCTGCTGGAGCTGCGCTTTGGTTATGCGCCGTTTTGGTACTTGTTAGCAGAAGGAGCAGCAGCAGCAGCTTTCATTAGCGAAGTGGAAGCAGCGCAGCGAGCTGGTGAGCCATTGGTTGAGCTGGCGCGTGGAGACTGCCCTTACAGGATTGAGGGCTTTCAAGAGGGCTGGGAACCCCTGCATGGGGATGAGCTGGCCTTCCTGCATCTGTGCCTGCCATGTGATGTTGCTGCAAGGTCTTCTACAGATGACCTGCTACGCAGTTGGTACATCCAGCAAAGTTCTCCACCAGCAGCAGTAGGTAGCAGCCTAGGTGGGCCTTTGGGGTAACCAGGGGCTTTGCTTCAGCGGAAATGGTAGTAGAGCATGCTGCTTGGTGCGCTGGAAATAGCTGTTTTCAACAGAGCAAGGAATATGCTGTACGATGGAGTTCTCAGCCATCCACAGTGAGGAGACAGTGTATTGTACGAATAGTACCTTGTCTTGAGGGGGAAATGGCAGGGGACAGCAAGCTTCTGAAGCCCTGACCTATGTCTGGTGGGCTGTTGGCATGTTGAAGGTGGGAAGCATTGAGAGGCATGCAATCACAAGAGCAAGAGCCTTTCAGAAGTAATAGTTTTTGCCCAACGGTGCATGTGCGGACAAAAGAAGCGCCGGTATACTCATGCTTGAGACTCTCCAGGACAATGGTTGAGTATACCGTTGCTTTGATTGCCTGTACCAAGCTCCAGTATACTATTGGAGCATGCTTTTGGATGGGGTCATGTGGTAATCTGGTCAGAGGGTAGACTGTGTGACTTGACATTAAGCATTCAAAAGGTGCTAGTGTTTTGGGCTTTGATGCAAGTTTAGGGCCGTGTGCTGTCAGCTTTGGTTGTCCTTGGACATTAAAGTAAAGGAAGTGTGTGACTGCATGTTTACATTCATGCACCCACATGGCAAGGTGGCTGGACTTTGTAGTGGCTTTTCTGCAGATGTTGTTGGAAACGTTTGAGTTAGAAACGGCGTTGAGGGTGGCGCTACTATGTCCTTGGAGAATGGAAGGTGACCTTAGGCAGGTACTTCCTGCCTATTCTATCGTGTCTGCTGTTACGTCAAACAAGAACTGCATCATGCTCACTTTGCTTGGCACAACCAGAGAGCCTGCTCTAGTACAATGTGCATCCCTGCCTCGGCCCAAGTTCTCAAGAGTATAACTCCTTTCGTGTGAAGTGGTTGTGAATCACAGGGTATGGGCAGGTTAAAACCATAGAGAAGGCTATTTGGGGCTATGCACCTGGCAGTGCTGATTGTGCTAGGTGGGGTGCGCCCGTATTGTTACTCACCTGGCTGTCCAGCAGGAATGCAGAAGCCTGGTGGTGCTCCTTGCACGGTCGACCCGCATCGTGGGCCTATGCCATTGCCAGCGTTACTGAACCAGTTGTTGAAGAAGATCTCATTGCGACTTCTAGGGCTTAACAAGGCACCGTGGGCGTCGACGCCTGTTAGAAATGAGACGCCCAGTACGGCTATGGCGACAAGCAGAGGGGCAATCATATTCATCTTGTTTGGTGCAGGAGCACTGGGTTTTGCCCTTCCAGAGAGAAGAAGCGGGAGCCCGGAGATCGTACGGAGCGATCACTGTGCAGCGAACCTGAAAGGTGCACGCACTCGGTAGACAAGCTTGCCTGAGAGCGGTAGAGATCTCTGCTGATTTGCGATCCTTCATTGTGCTTATATAGTTCTGGCGTCTGTAGTAGCGGTAGAAGTGGTAAAATATGTCCGCGGTTTGGTTCAGCAGGTCCTACCAAGCCTGCCCGTCCATGCCAAGTAATCTATCAGCTGTTCCCCCACCAACGGCCCCAAGTGAGGGCAACCAAGCCCAATGGTAGGGATAGCTTGTTGGCCGAGGTCACTTGGCATGGTGCATATATTTGGTCCGTGGTAGGAATGGTGGTCTCGTATGGTTCAGGGTAACTGAGGGCTTGCTGTACTAGTCCTTTGCAATGATAGATGGGGACATCAGCAGCATCAGCAGCAATTTCAGGCAGCGTTGCCTGGCAAAACGGCAGTGTTGTCAGTTGCTACTCAAGCGAGCGGCAGCATAAGCAGTACCAGCAGCACAAGCTTGCCAGTGGCGCTGCTTTCCTTGAGCCCTGGCAACAGCACCAGCCCAGCTTCATTTCTCAAGCAGGAAAGCACGACCACCTCATTACCAGCCATGCCCACTGCACTATCAAGCTCAGCAGGACGTGCACCTGCTTCTCTGATGCCTGGGCGGGCGGTTCCTGGTGCTTCTGACTCTCAATGGTCTGTGCCTGCAGTCGCACCTGCCCCGTCCTCCCATGCAAGAGGATGGTAGCTATGGCAGAGAATCAGCAGCAGCAGCAGTGAGGCCAGCTGCAAGCCTGATGGGAACCACCATGAATGAAGAGCAGCAGCAGGCTTGCAGGGCGTTCATGCGTGACGCTGCTAGCCTGCTACGGCAGACTGAAGGGCAGCTAATGGAGGTGATGCAGCAGCACAGGTCCCAAATGCGGGAGCTATGCGTACTGTATGGTGTTGTAGATGAGGACGCCTTTTAGTTGGGCTGTGGTGCAGTTCTTATGCCGCTTGATTGCTGGATCAACTAAAGATGTGAAGGTTAAGCATCTTCAACCAGAACTGCAAGCACATTCGGTAGGATCTGCATGCAGTTTTAATGTTACTTATCAGATGCTCATGTTCTTTTCAAGTGCCCTGCTTACCAATCGATCAGAATCAAACAAACATGGGAGCAAGTTGTTCCCTCACTTTGGGGTCAACATACAGTCTGCAACCAAAGTCCTGACGCAGGAGCCAAGGAAGGTTCTCGAGTCACCTGGGTTGATGATGCATGAGCCGAAATCGGTGGCTCGTTTTGTTGCTGAATCCTTGCATTGCAGTGGCAGAATGAGGATGATCCAGTCTCTGATGGCGGATGTGCACGATACCTTTTTGTTGTCATATTACCATGCTTCTGCTTTGGATTCTATTGGTTGGCCATAGTCAGGAATGAATGTATGAATATGATCGTCTTTCTGCTCTTACTGCCCCTGGAGCCGAGGTTGGCTCCTCTCAGGCGGCCCACAGTGATGGCAGAGGTATTTGAACCCTATTATATTTATCATTACCTCTGGTGATGGGCCCCATTGGTAACCTGGTACTCTTAACCAGAGGTGCATGGTCTTTTGAATGTTTGAGTGAAGTGCCTGTGCGTGTTGTGTTGGTTGTGTTCTCTTTTTACTCTCATGGCGCGGCATTGCCGTATTCCTCCAGTGAGTGCTTGATCTCCAACATGCCGACAACAACCATAGTCTATTTCACCTTACTGTTTTTTAGAACGGCTTGAGGTACGGGGCCTATGGCACTTTTTGCTATGGCATATCAATTGCATATCATGAGATGTTTGATAATAATGCATGATCTCCAGGCTCGTTAGGGTAGAGGGGGAGAGGAAACGCGTCATGGTTACAGCATTTGATAAGCATTTGAAGTCGCAACTGAGATTGGTGCGTGGATAGATGAAAGAGCCTGCGGCCTTAGCTGCTGCAGCTTCAAGAGCTGTGCCTGACTGATACATCTGCAGCACATGGAGGGCGGGTGCCTTTTACCAATCTTTCTGGGTACTGACTCCAGGAGAGGTATTGCCTAAGCCATTCCGCTTGTGAGTATGCGCACGGGGTCTGCCATATGCGGTACCCTAGCTTTTGATATGATTACAGATTATTAGTCGGCCCGTGCATCGGGGGCGCCCGTAACGGAGCGCGATATGCTCACCCCTGTGATATCGAATTGTTTCAGGCCGTGGCTCTGCAGCGAGTCGGGCATGCCATGCGGGTACGGTTGACATTTCAGAGTTCTCTCAGCAAAGCACCACACCTGCTCCGCTCTACGCAGTCAATCCGCTCAGGAGTTGAAAGGGTAGATTACTGGAAAGGCTAGAAGGCTCAGAGCACTCCGAGTTTCAAGTGAGGTCAATTTGGAGTCACTTCAAACTTTTTCAAACATGCTGCGAAGGTCTGTCCTGTCGACTGCCTCATGGCCCTGTCATGGCCTTGTATGTCCCACGGTGCCGACCTCATCTGCATTCATTGTGGTGCAGATGCTCATCCAGTCGCCTACTGTCGACTAGGCACAGCTGCATGTTGGCACCAACTGTGGAGGTTCGTCCATAGAGCTGAAAGGCTCCTTGCGAATTGCTGCTGGTGTCCGTTGCTAATCGCAGTAGCTATGAGCGGGCCGTTAGATGGTGCTGGAAGCCTTCATGTCGATATCGTGCCACGAGAATCGTATGATGCAGCACTTGCCGAAGCAAAGAAAGCACTGGACATAGGCGTTTTTGAGCAGTCTAACTCCATTTGTGACACAAAGAATGCTGAGGTCAGACCCACGAAGAAGCAAAGGCAGGCATCTGTGAGTGAAGTGGCGGCAGCAGCCAGAGGTTTTCCTGCGGTACTAGGCAACGCAGTGACTGCAGCTTCCTCCTTGGCGCCTTCCCTAGCAGCAGCAGCAGCAGCAGCAGTGGGCAGAGGTTATGCTGTCCAACTATGTTGTGGAGGATCTTCAGCATCTTCCTCGTCTCAATCAGCAGCAGCAGTATTGCCACAGAGACCTCCTCCCCCACCACCATCCCCTGCACCAGAACGTGGCACAGCAGGTAGCAGCAGATTAGCAGGACTGGCTGGCAATGGAGCAGCAGAAGCAGGGCCTCGTGTTATCAGCACTCAGCACTTGAGGGAGCCGCGCAATGAACCCCTACTAGTAGCAGCAGCAGCACCAGACATCCCCCTACCCTCTACCAATGAACTAGACCACAACCCCTGCCAGCCCATCTTCATCAGTGGTGCAGAAGTGGTTGTGGTTGGTACCAGGGAGCCTTTGCCTTTGGAGCCCAACCAGCCGCCTCCTGCGCTATCAGAGCAATTCAACCTGTGCATCAGTGGATTAGTGGGGGAGGGGGGAAATGGCACTATTTGGAAGGTGAATCGCTCAAGCAGTAGCAGGGGTGCAAGCAGCAGCAGTAGTAGCAGCAGCAGCAACATGCCACCTGAAATGGCACTTAAGGTGTGCAGTAGGTATTCTGACCACGGCGAGGATTAAAAGCTGAGTGTGTCAGAAGCAGAGCATTATGAACACATGGAGACAGGCATGCAGAAGGAGGCAGCTTGCCTGCAAGCCTGTGCTGAGGACTATGTGGTTGTCTGTTACGCATATGGCCAGGTATCCAGCAGCAATGGTGAGGTCCTCCCTTGCCTGCTGCTGGAGCTGTCTCCGCATGGCAGTATAGACACCCTTGCGCGGCCAGGGGGGATACCGGTGGGGATGAAGGTGAATGCAGCACGCTGGGTCATATGGACTGTCACTGAGGTGCTGGACCGTAACCACAGCAAGAACATCATCCATAGGGACCTGAAAAGCTCCAACCTCCTCATGTTTGGGGATGTGAGCTGGCCGTTGTCTTGCGTTAAGCTCTCTGACTTCGGATCTGCAAGGAGGATAGCGCACCAAGCAGACCTAGCACAGAGCTACTTGGTGGGGACAGCTATTTTCAGGGCCCCAGAGATGCGGGAGGGGTACTATCATGATTGTAGGGTGGATATCTAAGTCTGTAGCATTCGATCAGCCTCTATTCATGGCTTTTGTGGATTTGCGTAAGGCATATGATTCTGTACCGCGAGACACGCTATGGCGCATCCTGCATGTGTACGGGGTACACACAAAGCTGATAGAGTTGCTGATGGACTTGCATACTGGCACACAGGCTGCTGTTAGGATGGGTGGTGTGGTGTCTGAGTGGTTTGATGTGCATGGCGGGGTGCGGCAGGGATGTGTCATTGCTCCCTTGCTGTTCAACATCTACATGGACTTTGTGGTTCGGCAGGCAATGGCTCAGATGCCGGAGGGATGTGGGGTGAAGCTAGCCTATCATGCAGATGGGAAACTTGAGCGTGATGGGTGTGGTAGTGGTGGGTGTGTGGAGCTGTTGTCTGTTCTGCTGTATGCAGATGATATGGTGTTGCTAAGTCCCAGCAGGGAGGAGTTGGTGGTCATGCTGCAGGTGATGGACAAGGTTGCTGCTAGTCTTGGGTTGCGCATCAATGCAAGCAAGACTGAGATCCTGTCCATTGACAAGGATTGGAAGGAGGGGGATGTGCCAGTGCAGCAAGGACCAGAGGTGGTTATCAGTGAGGGTGTGGTAAAAGAGGTGTCACAGTTCAAGTACTTGGGAAGTGTGCTTGTGACTGATGGCAGGTTGGATGTGGAGTTGAATATCAGGAGGGGTAAGGCTGTGGGGAGGTTTAAGCAGTTTGAAAAGATGTGGGGTACCAAGCATCTGTCATTGGCTACGAAGGTGAAGTGTTACAAGGCATATGTGTTGCCAATTCTGCTGTTCGGGAGTGAGTGTTGGTCCCTGACCAAAGTGCAATCGCAAAAGCTTGAGCGGGTGCACTCTAGCTGCCTTAGGAGCATCCTGGGGGTCAGGCTGTCAGATCGGCACACCAATGAGCATATCAGGAAATCATGTGGGGTAGCCACCTTGTCAGCATACATCACAGCAAATAGGCTGAGGTGGCTGGGGCATGTGGGCCGCATGGAGGAGGGCAGGTTGCCGCATATTGCGTTGTTCTCTTCATTACATGGTGACATGACGAGGCCAGTGGGTAGGCCTCGCCATACCTGGGAGAAATGCGTGTGTGCAGATCTGAAGGTGCTTGGTCAAGATGAGGGGAGCTGGGAGGCTTCATGTCAGATTAAGAGTGCTTGGAGGAAGAGGTTGTGGGATCTTACGCACCCTTGGGAAAGCCAACGGTTAGTGAGGTGTAGAAGGCGCACTAAGCAAGCTATTGATAAGCATGTGGAGCGCTATGTGGTGCCTTTCAGTGGCTGGGAGGATGGTGGTTCACCAGTACCTAGGTGGTGGGAGCCACCTCCAGCCCCTACTAGGGTGGTGCTTGATCCTGCTGCCTCCCCGCCACCCATGTGTGATGGAAGTGGAGCAGGTTTTGGGTTTTAGTGGTGGTGTTTGTTTCCCCTTGGTGTGCACGCCGTTGCATCTAGCCTCAGCTTGTGTGTGGCAAATCCACCATCGGTTGTGTGGCTTCGTGATTGTGATCAGGAGCCTTGTGTTTGTGGCCTAGGTTTGTTTGGCCATTGGCATTGCTGGTCTTGCGTTTTGATTGATTGATTGATTGATTGATATCTACGCACTGGGCCTGCTGCTGCTTGAGTTACGCTTTGGCTACCCACCCTTTTGGTACCTGGTTGTAGAAGCAGCAGCAGCAGCTGGCATTAGCGAAGTAGAAGCAGCGCAGCGAGCTGGTGAGCCCTTGATTGAGCTGGCACGTGGTGACTGCCCTTACAGGATTGAGGGCTTCCAGGAGGGCTGGGACCCCCTGCATGAGGATGAGCTGGCCTTCCTGCGTGAGTGCCTGCCACGTGTTGTTAGTGCAAGGGCTCCTGCAGCTGACCTGCTACGCAATGTGTATATCGAAAATGCTCGTACAATGCAGCAGATGCAAACAGTAGCCTAGGTGGGCCTGCAGCAGAGGTGGTAGTATATGATGCTACATGGGTGCGCTGGAAGTAGCTGCTTTCAATAGAGCTATGAGTATGTTGTATGATGGAGTTTTCAACCTTCCACGATGAGCAGCTAGTGTATGGTACAACTAGTAGTACCTTGTGGTGATGGGGAGATGGCAGGGGGCAGCAAGCTGCTGAAACCCTGACGTATGTGCGGTGGGCTGCTGGTATGTTGAAGGTGGGAAGCGTTGAGAGGCGTGCAATCAAGTGAGCAAGAGCCTTTCAGAAGTGGAAATTGTTGCCCAATGGTGCACTTACTGCTGTGCATATTATTGCTGGCATAGGGCATGTGGGGTATCTTGTATCCAAGAGTTCTAAGGGGTGATATGGTGGGTAATGGAGCACTTCAGACTTTGGTTCAACATTCCAGAATGACCAGTTGCAGGATTGTGTCAGGTCTTGTTCAGTTAGATATGTCAGCAGTGTAGTTCCCTTGGGAAGGTTGTGGAGGTGGTAGTAGAGCATGCTGCTTGGTGCACTGGATACAGATGCTTTTAATAGAGCTGGGAATATGATGTATGATGAAGTTCTCAGCGATCCACAATGAGGAGATAGTGTATGGTATATGTAGTACCTTGTGTTGATGGAAAGATGGCAGGGGGGAGCAAGCTGCTGAAATCCTGACATATGTCTGGTGGGCTGTCGGCAGGTTGAAGGTGGGAAGCGTTGAGAGGTATGCAATTACGTGAGCAAGGTGCTCTCAGACGTCGAAGTTGCTGCTCAATGGTGCATGTACTGCTGTGCATATCGTTGCTGGCATAGGCATGGACTATCGTGTCTCCACGTGGTCTAAGGGGTGACATGGTAGCTGATGGAGCACTTTACACCATGTGACGTTCCAAAATGGCCAGTTCCTGGAATGTGTCAGCTATTGTTAATGAGAGTTATCAGCAGCATAGATCTCTTAGGAAGGGATTAAACTGCTTGGCTTGATGTGTACTGGGGCAACTGGTCAGCGCATGGCAAGTGGCTTTGACGGAGTGTGGACTGAATCCAATGCAGACATGGGCTGGGGATGACTGTTGTTTGGGTGTATCTGCAATCTGCTGCAAGTGGCTCTTGCCTGGTTGTGGTACGGTTGATTGGCAGAGCGATGGACTTTTGGCTGGTTGATTGGGAGGGCATGGTAGGAGGGGAACGCACCACGCGTGCTAGTACCGCTTCTTCCTTAAGACTACGCAGGGCTAACGCCCGGCGTCCACTCACTCACTGGCTGGTTGAATGTTTTACGGCCTCGGTGACCTTGAGAAAGTTCTGAGCGTTGAGAATTGCTCGGTACTGTTCCTGCAGAGCAACTCAAACCAACCTGATTGCAACGTCTTTATGGTTGAAGGTGTTTGTAAATGCATGTATGCCAGGGTGCCGGGGTGGCACGTTTTTCTCATACTAGTCTGGAGACTTTGGTGCACATCTATTGTTGGAGGTTGTTGGCTAAAGAGATACACACGTAATATGTTTGCAAATTCAGAGGATGCATCCGACTTTGAAGAGCTTTGGAAGTGTCACAGGCAAATGTATTAGTCCCCAGTGGTTTGCACTCTTGAAGAAGGTGGTTATTATATTGTATATTATTGTTCCCTCAGTTATGTGGTGTTTCCTTTTCCGTTGAGTAGGGAAATTCGACACCGGTACCGCTGTGTTTAATATTTTCGACCTAGCTGCCTTGGCGCAGTCGCACCTTCGTTTTTGTGTGTTCGGTTGTTTTATGCACCAGTGAATTGTACCGGGTCTTCCACATAGGCGAGAAAGTCACGCGATAACTCGGGTGCCACCTACGTAGTGACCCAGGGTGCCACCATCGTATGGCGGTTGTCCGTGGATTGATCAAGAGTCATAATAGCGTTTGGATCGGCTTGCCTACATGGGTACACAGTGCGCGGTGGGCTGCTATCGCCGCAGGCACATGGCCTGAAGTGAGGATCTTTGTGTTCAACCAACCGGACACGGACAAAGGGCTCGAGTACGCATGCACGTCTCCATTCGCGTACGCTCGCAGGCAATTGATCAAGGATAAACGTATTGCTTGCTGTGGTCCCCTATGCAAGGCTGCTCATCACCAGCATGCTTCTTGAGGATGCTGTTCCACTTGTCGACGTCCAAGGCGAACTTCCGCAGTACCCTGATGGCATAACATCTTAGCGGCCGAATGGCAAAAGGCAAAGCAAAGTCAAGCAAAGCTAAGGCTCCCAAAGGTGTCTCTGGGGCCAAGTCGCACCCTCAGGTATGTGGTACACAGGGAATCAAAGCCAAGCAACTTTAAACAAATGACTCATTTCAGCCGCTCCATGTGCTCGTACGGAGGATTGCATGCAGGTGGGAGCTCTTGACATCATGGGTTCGAATCCACTGATCATGGTTCTGACCAGTAGACTGTTTGGCGTATGTAATCCATCAATCTGCTGGTTCTGTTTCAATCCTTTAAGACTAGCGTATTCTGCCCTTTCACAGAAAGATGGTAGCAGCTCAGCCTCCCTCTCAGAGCTGCGAGCAGAAGTCAAGACTTACTGGGGTACACTATCTGCTGAACAGCGAGCAGCAGTACTGACAGTGGAGTGCAAGGAACTTTCAGAGAAGAGCAGCACGGCAAGCGGTGAGGACCAGCAGACCGCCATGTTGAATCGTTCAAAATATCATTGCATACTCCCACTGGTTGCATCCTTTTGCAGGGTCAGTGCAGGTTATATATTGACTCTGGCTTGTATACGCCGAGAAGGGAACTCATTTAGGGGCTATAGGTCGGAAACGACATTGCAATGCCCATGCTCCGAGCGCAATTCATGGGAACATGTTGACACAGGTCGAAGTCTGCAGAGCATTTGTGGTATGGGGTGCAGCTGCTGATTGCCAAATGATTTTTCTTGCATGCGCATGCCTGCAAGGACAGTTTCTACCTCTAGGCTAACAAGCATACCTGCAGGCTGCTTCATGCCACGAGCTTGAGTTTGCTGGGAACCCCAATGCACTTCATCATAGCTGCGACTTAGCATATCTTTTTCTCTCATCCCCAAAAGTACACACTTGCACCGTACAAGAAGACTTGGCCCCCTTTTTAACTCAACAATTGACATGTGACTGGTTGTCCCTGTACAGGCGCTCCAGACTTTGCAGCGCTACGGTCCATTGAGGAGCTTGTACACATGGCTCTTGACTATGGTGAGAACTCCAAACCTCTGAAGGAGTGGTTGCAGATGGATCTGAATGCTGTGACCGACCATGGTGATCCAGCTGTTTTCATCAATGGCTTGCGAAAGAACCTCATCCAAAGAGCAAAGTCCCCATCAGATGACCCACCAGACTCCTCTTCCCCCTTCACCAGCCAGCCCTTTGAAATTATTGTGGCAGCACAAGAGGTGGCAGTTCGCATTCAGTTTCTTATCCAGACCGTCATGCATTCTCAGCAGGCGGTGCTGCAATTGACCAGCAGCAACAGAGTGCGCCAGAGGATGCAGCAGCAGCAGCAACCATAATCTCAGCAGCTTAAGAATGTGGCCATAAAAACGGCGAGGTTGCAGGGACTGTCTGACATCTTTATGGGCTTGGAGAAGGTGTGTGATATACCCAAGCGCTAAGCAGGAAGAGGCAAAGGGTGAATAGGGGCACTTTCAAGCACATGAAGGGGCTGAAAGGACTCTTGAGGGGCAAGGACAGAGACATTCAAGACTGCCACCAATGTCTAGCAGCTTTTGCTTTATCAGCTGACCCAACTGTCCATCTTGCAGGGATGCTGCTAAACGTGTGGGTAGACCATTCTTGTAGCGTTGTTATCAGTATTGTTTGTCGCATGCATGCAAAGCACGATAGCAGCTGTAAGCACAAGCATTGTCCGCATTGCTCCTAGTAACCACAGCACATGTGTTGCTCGGGCAACCCTTAGGCAATCCTGACCAGCTTTGGCCATAATCTATGTGCTTGCATACATTATAGGAATGCACGATGCATGAGCCGATCAACAAGCTGGTTAAATTCAATTACTGTCATTATCAGCAATGCTATAATAAGAAAGGAGAAGGCAAGGCAACTCTCACACTAGCTCCCTGCTTCCTTTGCAGGAGCATGAGAGCCTCCACATCTTTTTCTTGGATGCGCTCTTCCTACATCGGCCAGGACATAACTTCAAGGAGTCAACAGAAGAGGCTATCTTGTCGTATTGGACCAAGCTCCAGGACTTGGATGCTGATGTTCTGGATGAGATGTTTCAGTGGCTTGTCAAGAAGCTGGACTGCCTGGAGTGGATCAACGAGGAAGCTGTGTTGAGGGTAGGCGGGGCTGGCAATGTTGCGCAATTAGAGCAGCTTGGCAATGTCCCTTGTTGAGTGTGGGCAGCAAGCAAGTAGAACAGGACCAAATGAGCAAAGTACGTAAGAAGCATGTTCAGCACGTCTTGTACCCTTCCTTGCTCTCTAACATACTTTGAAGATAGCTTCCTAATCTAGTATTGAAAGGAAGCTACTTGCTGGAAGAGGTGGGGGAGGTTTTGCAGGCCACCTGTCGTATGCACACGTGCCCGTTTCTTGGCCATATCACCTGGTGCCCGCGTTCAAATGCGGTGGGATGATGCAAGATTTTGCTTGATGTGCCTCTTCCATCTCTTGTGCACATCTGCTCCAATACCAGCTGTTTTGGCCTTCCCACCAGCTTCACTGTTTCTGGTAAGGCTTAGCGTCTGTGCTACCACATGTTCAATGCAGACCGCAAGCGCACCCTCAGGATGGCCTGCCAGATGCTTCATTCAGCAGCGGATGCTTATCCTCGCAATCATGCATCCTCTTAACCATGTTCTTGATTCCTGTGGTGCAGGGGCCACCAGAGGGTGATGTAGGCATGCTGCTGAGCCATGACAGGATTAGTGTGGTACCTGGCAGCCAGTCCTTCACCTTCAGCCCTGAACTTCTGCACTACCTGGAGAAGGTGAATTGCGTGCTGAACTACATCTTCTTTGAGCCCTCAGGGACCTACAAGCACATCTTCACGGTGAGCTACAGAAAGCAGAAGAAGCTTCCTGGTGGAGAATCTTTGAATCCCTCATAGGTGGTTGTATGGAATTCGTCTCTCGCTTGTGTCAAGCTCCGTGCAGTATGGATCACCAGCTGGTGCCTGTATCACGCACAAGTAGGAGACTTCTCTTAACTTTGGCGGTTCCAAGGCAAAGTGAAGAGTGCATGTAGCCTTCGGCTGATGCTGTGTGGCATGCGGTGCATGCAATCGTGGCCAATTCAAAATGTTCTACTGTTCATGTATGCACGGTAGTGACCTCTCTTGCGGTAATCTATATTGAGCTTCCCTGTATTAACGCTGCTTCAGCTGTAAGTACGGCATGTGGATGCACCTTTGCACGCTGATACCAAGCAAATGTACCTCTTTGAAAGCCTACCCGGAGTGCTTTCCCAGTAATTTATGCATGGTTCGCATGCAAATAATAAAGCGCATGATTGGCGGTTAGCTTAAGGGGATGTTCTGATGACACTTGCGGGCTGCACTGTTTTCTCTACAGGCGCAGTCTGACATCTGCAGCGTCATGCAGGGTCGCCCCAACTTTGCAGCCACCTATGATGCGTTGCATACTCTGATGTGCGAGCGATCCAGCCATGAGTATCTCCTTGTGGGATGCTCAAACAGCTTGGATCAGATGACTGAATGGCGCGTACGGATCAATAACCTGCAGCTACAGTATGGTGATCACATTTTGCAGCCGCCTCCTGCTTTGGACCCTGCACTAGCAGAGCACGCTATGGAGGAGATGTCTGGGCTGGTAGGCAAGGCCAGGCAGGGTGATGTCAGCAGCGTTGGGTGCACTTTGAATGAGATCTATAAGATGGTGGTCAATCAGAGGCGGGATGAACTGCTTCCTGATGAGCTGGTGCTGCAACTGCTGGAGAGGGAGGTGGTGTTGACAAAGGCAAGGATGTTTGACTTAGAGGTCCAGATCAAGAGCGTCCAAGCTGAGACACGCAGACATCCCCATCAAATTGGCAGGGTGAGGCTGGCGTTATGTTCTTTGCATGCTGCTGGCAATTCACAGTGCTCATCTCCACTCTCAGTCTGATGTAGTTGTGACTGCCCTGTTGTCTGCCTAGGGGTGATGTAACAGTCTTTGCACCTGATGAAGGCCGAAAAGGCCGAAACCGGTAGTGTGACTGGTTGCGTGTAAATTCCCATGCGTTGAAGCTTCCGTCTGTGCTTAACTGTTACATCACCCCTAGGCAGACAACAGGGCAGTCACAACTACATCAGCATGTTCTTTGCATGCTGCTGGCAATCATGCTACTTCACAGTGCTCATATCCACTCTCAGTCTGCATATAGGGGCAAGTCAGTACGCGATTGGTCACTTCTGGAGTTTTTGAGGGTGAGCAAGGTCCAATATGCACTTGTACGACATCAAGGCGAAGATAGAATGGGTTTATCCGGGCTTGACCCTTGCTTGCTTGGTCTGTAGCCATGCAGCCCTAGGACCATGATCCCTACATGGCTAAGCAACTCATAACAAGCCTCCTATGTAGTCATTAGCGCAGTAGCCAAGCAGAGAGCTAGGATCATGCCTCAATAAGCCGTCATTAGCTCATTGTCTCACATGGACATCCTTAGTATCTTATGTACGCATCACAAATGAAGTCACATGTTTTGGTTGTTTGATGTGCTTAGCAAAGGGCAGTGTGCGTGCATGAGGCAGCATGTATGTCCTGGCTTGCCCTGCTGCTCTGATGAGATGTTTGTTTTCACTGAGGGTCGCCACATCACGGTGAGACCCACATCACGGTGAGACCCAAAGCCAAAATTAAGTACTTTTTCCTTGTGTGTTTGCAGGTGAAGGCTCTAGTCACATTTAGACAGAAGCTAGAGCCCTCTGGCTCAGAGCGCCAGCTGATGGAGGTGCATATGAAAGAATTGCAGGAGCTGGAGGCAGCAGAGATGGTCAGGCAGGAGAATTTGCCAATAATGTAAGTTGTCAAGGTTTACTGACACAAATCTGCTTGTTTTCCGGATATGTGTCCACAGCCCGCTGCCAGGAACTAGTCGGGCCTCCATCATGGAGCAGTGGCTAGAAAAACTGCAGATCCAAGCTATGTGCGGCAATTTGTCAGATCGGCAGCTAGCATTGCGGTAGTGCGTCTATCTGGCTGAGAGCTTGGCAGAAGAAACTAGAGGGTAAAGCGCGGGCAGAACAGGGGTTGACTTTGTGCATCTGCCATTGTTACTGCACAAGGTAAGGATCTGGGTATGATCTCGTTTGAGAACCGGAATGGGCAAGGAGGTGGGTGAAACACCCCTTACTAGTGTTTCCAAGATCATGAAAAAACTGGCTTCGAGGTACTGGTGGCAGCAGCCTTTCGTTAAAACACTAGAGATAATTGCCTCTTCACTGAACCTTTGGCCCATAGCCCCCCTTTTGGCGGGTCAGCGCTGGACTTGTAGCTCATGCGTGCCTGGCAGGTACTCAGGCTGAACATAATGCTACTTCATGTATTTGCAGGAACAGAAATATGGAGCGTCTGGAGATCAGGATGTTGGAACTGCAAGGCATGGTGGATGGCTACCTTCGATTCAGGGGTAGCAGCAGCACCAGCGGTGCAGAGGTGACAGCAGTGCAAGTAAACAGTCCTGACCAATCCGGGGTAGCAGCAGCAGGACAAAGAGACGCTATAGGGGTGGTTGGGCTGCAAGGGACAGCGGCAGGCAGACCAGCAAGCTATGGCCCAGCAGCTTTAGCAACGGTAGTGTGGGACGTGGGGGAGGAGATGCTGATGTACGATGATGCTGTGTCAGCAGCAGAGGCAGAGTACCACACCTTGGCTAAGCAGGGGCTTTGCCAACCAGACAGCCAGGGTTGGATCACACTCCCATCAGGTGCCAGGTGCACACAGGGATTTAAGAATTATATGCTAGCCTCGGAGCTGGAGCTGCGGAGATGGAGGTACGTTCTGGAGCTCGGGGAGTAGATATGCCAGGCTCTTTACAGCTAGTGCACCTTTGGTGGTGCTCAACAGGCTTCCACCTTCCTGCAAAAAGCGTCCATAACTGACAAGTGGATCATGCGCAGACGAAGGCAGGCAGTTGAATAACTGGGATTGCTATCATCTTCCCCTTGTGCCCACTTGACGATGAGGGGCAAATTTGCTGCGCGGTGTGGGCTACTATGAAAATGTATGGGACCGATTAGAGCTGATTGCTGGTTGGGAAGTAGTTGCTATTGGTACTCAATGCTGGTGCCAAGTGTCAATTGGACCGTTTGGCCTATTCTAGAGTTGATAGTAGTGTAAGGAGACAGCTGTTATGCTCCTACACTGTCTATGGGCATTCTTCCTGAATGAATCATGTGCATTCATACACCCGAACCTCCCAGATTGTGCACATCTGAGAGCTGACAGGGTGAATCATTGGGCAGGTTACTGACAGGCTTCTGGTTGGGTGACTAGTTGGAGTGACACTGGGTGACTGACTCATAATCTTGGAGTCGACGGGGACTGCGTGTTGAGTGTATCTTAAGGCTGGCTTTGGCCTTGCCTCGGTGGTCTGTGGCTGGTTGTTGATGTAAGCTGTATGCCTTGATTAGGTCCGTGAGTCTGTGAGTCCCTTGGGCGCAATCTAGCTCCTACCTCTAGTGGGTAGTGAGCTGGGCACGTAGGCAAGCTCCCCCAACCTTACAAGTAGGCTGCATAGAGAGTGAAAGCCACTACAACTGGAGACCTGGCAGGTTAGAGCATTGTCTTCTTTTGGTTTCTGGCTTGTTTGTAGCACCACCAGCAACATAAGTATGTTTGCTACTCTATATGGAGCTCACTCCTGCTTGCCTGAGCTAGCAGCGTTCGTGTCACATGACCTTGGGTATCATTATAGTCTGTATTCAAGTATCCGTTGCAGCTAAAGCTGCCTTTTCGTGGTGATGCAGGTGTGAGTTTCAAACCGAGCATCGACGACAGCTCACAGCCACCCAGGGGGAGCAGGATCTGTTCAGCTCCTTACAAGCAAGACTGGGAGAAGTGAAGGCCGCTGTTTTGGAGTGGGAAGTGGTTGCCCGGGTGTTGGAGTTCTTTGCCCTCCATGTGGCTTGTGATGACCTTGGGAACCAGGTGGAGTCCCTCATGCTGCCCCTGATACGTGAGAGGCTGGTGGCAGGGGCAAGGCAGCATGCAGCAGACCAGGCAGAGAGGGCACAGCAGGAGATCCTGGCGATGGAAGAGGTGAGAAACAAATCTCTAGCCTGTATACGCTGCAGATACTATAGTTCTTCAATATTAGAATAACAGGGCATGGTGTTTATCTGCAGCCCCAAGCTTGTTATTGACTGCAGTCTGCTTTGTGCAGCCCTGTTTACTGCTCCACAACACCCCTTGGAACAGCTTGGATGCCACAAGGAGCTTCTGGTTTTGAAGCTATATCAGCTAGAGCACCTTTTGCTAAAAGGACCCTGTTAAGAAATGTATTTTGGTGAAGCTCGAATCTCTATCTTCACTGATAATACATAGATTACTAGAAAATCAGAAGTGAATCAGAAGTTTGCGAAGTAGAAATCAAAAAGTCTCAAACGCATCAGAGGTCAAAAGATCCCAAATGGTTCAGTTACCTGTAAGTCAAACCAAGAACAGGGTTCATGAAAAATGAAAACTTCATAGCAGCGGCCTAGCTTCGCTGCATGCTATCTTTTGTCCTAAAGAATGTGCACTGGCAGAGGTGCTTGTGTATCGCAGAAGTGCATGATAAAACTGCCCCACTGTTATTGGGGTGGTCATGGTAAAGATGTATTCACAGCCTTTGGATCCGGTGGCCTGTAGTTTTGGAACATCCCCTGGGGCATCATTGGTGGATACATTGCTGTTCCCGATTCCAGTCTGGCTGAACCCTAACATGGTTTGCATGTTCTCCTGGCAGGCTGAAGCATCCAGGCGAGCTGCAGAGCAAGCCAAGGCCCAGGAGAAGATGCAGAAGAGGGAGGCACGCAAGAAAGCTGCCAGCAGTGGGGCCAGGGGACAACAAGCAACAACTTTGAGTAAAGGGAGCAGCAGCTTAGGGAGGAGTGATTATGAGGGCAGAGCAGAAGTTCAGCAGCAGCAGCAGCTTGAGGCAGGGGTAGTACCTGTGGGGCATCGAAACAGTCTAAGGGCAAGCCAGGAAGGTGGTAGCAATGATGGGCTTGGAGGCAAAAGTGGAGCAGTACAGAAGCTGCCGGCAAGCACAGACTCAAGGCAGGCATCAGCAGCTGCTGCTCATGCTGCTGGTGGTGGTTCTGGGGCTGCTACTTCCCCAGCTAGCGGCAGCTGCAGCAGCAGTAGCAGGTCTTCTGCTGCTGACCCAACAACAGGCGGTCTTGCTGCTGGCAGGGCAGCAAGTATGCCAGCAACCGCAGTAGCAGTAGCGCCAATAGAAGCACCAAAGGGTGGTACAGCGTTATCCCAAGCCGGACCAGCAGTACCAGCAGGAGCAGAGCCTGCAAGTGCAACCCCCGCCACAGCAGCAGCAGGGATGCGAGTGCCAAGTCCAGGCGGGAAAGTTCCTCGCCCCAAGCGTGTTGAGTGTGTGGTGTGCCTAGATGCTCGGGCTGAGGTGATGCTGCTGCCCTGTAAGCACACCATACTGTGTCAGACATGTGCTGAGCTGGTGAGGGAGGGGGGGAAGACATGCCCCATGTGCAGGACACCAGTGGAGGGGGAGGTGATGGTGGGTGAAGGGAAAGGGAAGGAAGCAGTCAAGCTTGCTACAACTGCAGCAGCAGCAGCAACTGGGTCTGATAACAACCCAGCGGCTCTTGTGGCGGCACCACCAGCAGCAGATGCAGCCAGCAGTAGCAGCAGCACGCTCTGGGATGCACTCGTGGGCAGGGGGGGGCGCCCTGGACATACCATTGCCGTAAGGACATTGCCATCAACAGCAGCGGCGGGGGACGGAGCAGTACTACCATCAGCATTGGTGTTGGGCTCAGCAGCAGTCACAGCAGGCTCACAGAGACTGCCACCACGACCACAACCAGCAGCATTGAGCAGCAGCAGCAGCAGCAGTGTGCCCAGTGTTCTGCAGCCCCTTCTTGCCAATAACATGGATGCAAGCAGTGGTGGGCCCAGGTCGCTGGAGGTGGCTGTGCAGGATTCTCCTCCTCCATCAGTGCTGTCTGCAACCAGCACATGGACACCTCCCATGCTACAGCACTTGTTTCCTCATGGGGCTAGCCCTCATCAGAGTAGGGCCAGCAGCAGTGCCAGGCAGCCTTCCTTGGCGGTGTCAGCAGTAGCAGCGCCAGGTCTTCAAAGCGGACCAAGCAGCAGCACGGTTGAGCCAGGGCCATCTCCAGCTGCAGCTTTAGTAACTTCTGCTGCTGCTGGTCAGAGGACTGGTGAGGCTGTGGTGTCCTGCAGTGGGGTGCCGCAGAATATTTTGGGCCATTTCATGCATGAGGTGCATGGCTTGCTCTCTGAAACCGAAGCCCATGCTAATGCTCTTCTGTCCCAGACCCAGGCAGAGCTGGACCAGACCCAGGCACATGTTGATGAGTTTCAGCTGCAAGTAGATGCAGCCAGAGCCCAGCTTAAACAGCGAAGGATTCAACTTGGTGAGCGAAGGGCACAGTGGACACAGTTTCTAGATCAGCATAGATCACGTATGCAGCAGCTTTGCCAGAAGTACAGGGTTTCAGACTAGTCTTTAGGCTACCACGATCTTCTTGCTTTGGGGTAAGGAATGGACTTCTCTGTTGCGACATTTTGGGCTTCATCCACCCTCCATGTGAGGCGCGGTGAGAGAATCTATGTTGCGGGACTAGCGAGCTCCTGAGGCGGTCTCTGTCCCCCATTGGCAAGTTGTTTGTGCAACCGGAACCCGACAAGTTGATGAGGGACTGGTTGAAGTCTTCTAGCTGGATCCATGATTGGGTATTGCTGTTAATTGGTGGTCTGGAGTGTGATTGATTTGGAGTCCGATCATTCTAGTGATTTGTCTGCTGCAGCACTGGTCAGTTGTAGTCTCCGCACTCGGTAGGATGCTTGGATATTAGCGTTTATTGGTGGTCCGGCATGTGTTTAAACCCCAGATCATTCTGGTGCTGGTACATCCATTTGATGGTGTGTTTGGTCGTTTCGACATAGCAGCCCTTTAATGCGGCTGCCGCACCTTCAATTTTGTTTGTTTGTTTGTTTGTCCACAACCTAGTTTTCAGGAAGCATATAGGCAGAAGCATGCGCCAGTATGGTGTATGACCCCTGAGTCGATTACAATTACCTATTACCAAATGGCCCCGTCAAAGCGGGGCGCCGGTGGAGGCAGCGCCGCCCACAAGGAGCCAACTTAGGCTCCAAGGGCATACTCAAGTTCCTGTCCAAGACTGACACAATGGCTGCCACCAAGTCAACTAGCACGGGTAGTCATTGTTCACTTAATATGTGATATTGGCAGTATGGTTCGCACTGGGGTGGCTGGATGGCTCACATAAGTTTCTCGTCGTCATGGCCACTTCTTTTGTGAACTCCATGGCCACAATTTTTGAGACTCGAGATGTGTTCCTGTCAGCTGTTGTACCACCTGTGTTGCTCTCTTCTCTAAGGTATGCTGACTTTTGGGCACTGTCTTCCAATGGCCGGGTTCCTCTCTCAGTGTTGGTCCGAGTATGTTGCCATCTGCGTTCGTGTCTGTGAAGAATGCCACCAGTCTGGTAGTACTGATGTGGTGGACTTGCCACACTGTCTTGCTTCCGGAAGATCAGTATTTAGATATGTTTGATTCGGAGTCAGATATATATTTCTGGTGATTTTTCTGATGATGAACTGGTTGAAGTGCCCTAGATGAACACCTGGTTGGTACTCATCTACTTGGTGGTCTGGAATCCATTGTGGTTTGGATCCATCCGATGGTGTGTTTGGTCGTTTCGACCTAGCAGCCCTTTGCGGTTGCCACACCTTCAATTTGTGTTGTGTTATGTCATGTTATGTTGTCACTTTAACGGGCAGATGCTGAGGCCCTACTCTGGCAGGTCGCCTGTCTTACATGCACGTCGCAATGATACCAATAAAGCAAGCCCAGCAGCACGTGAACTGACATGGGAGCTCTGTAAAGCTAGCTTGTGGCTTGATAGTGCTGCTCAAGGCTGACGGAACCGGTGAGTATGCCGCTCTGTCCATCGGAACGTGTCCGTACTGGATCGACATCTCAGCGCACGTTGAGACACACGTTATCACCTAGGTTGAAGTATTCTCACGCATAAAGGAGACTGGCACTCAACGTCCATTCGTATGTCACATAGCAACTTCCTCTGGCACATTATATGAGGCACACAGCTGCCGCAAGCGTGTCTTGTGCTGCTCCACCATGCGGATCAGCTCGTTTTTCCTCTCACTGAGTTGCACCCCCATCTGATCAAACTGGGCTCTAGCTGCTTCTATCTGACTCTGCAGCTGATCAAGCTGCCCCCTGCCCTGGTCTAGCTGAAGCTGCGCCTGATCCATAACAGCATGAGCATGCGCTTCTGTCTCGGAAATCAGATTGCAAACATCTCGTATAAACATCTCAGGGAGCTGCTGCTGCTGCTGCTGCTGTTGCGGAGGAACAATGCTGCCAGTTGTTAAAGGCATCTGGTGGATGTTAAGACAACTGCTCACAGCAGATGTATCTAAAACTGCTGCCGCTGCTGCCTCTGTGCCTGCTAGCTGCAAGCCTGAAACAAAATGAGCACCCGAGTGGCTCCTGCTTGCCTGAGGCTCCCCTTGTGCCCTGCTCAAAGGCAGATCACTGTTGGCAACAGCGGCACTCAGCCTGCCAGGAGAGAGCAAGTGCTGTAGCATGGGAGGAGTCCACCCACTGCTACTGCTAGGACTGTGCATCACTGCTGAAGGTTGACTGCTGTGCTCCTGCTCCAGCAATCCGTTGCTACTGCTGATTGCATGCGAGTAGCCAGAGAGGAGATGTTGCAACGCACTTGGCAGGGCACTGCTTGTACCACTGCTGCTGCTATGGCCTGCTACTAGCGGCACACCTTCCACGGCTGGTATGGCTGTGTGTGGCATAGCTCCCACCGTTCCCGTCGCATCTTGCAGCTTGGTTGGGTCTGTGGTCGCATCCACAGCTGCAGCAGCACTGCAGTGGCTGCTGCTGCTGGCACGAGATGCTTTTCCATGCTGCATCTGGACGACCAAACTGCTACCAGGAACACCTCCCAGTCGTGGTGCACCAGCTGCTACAGCTGCTGAGGTGGTCTTCATGCTGCTACCAGCTTCTGCTGCTGTGCTACCAGTTGCTGCTGCGGCTGCTGCTGGGTGCGCTCCTGCAGCTGCAGTAGGCCCCATTCCCCTCCCCTCCCCTCCCACCACCCCACCCACCAGTACCTCCCCCTCCACTGCTGTCCTGCACATGGGGCATGTCTTCCCCCCCTCCCGCACCAGCTCAGCACATGTCTGGCACAGTATGGTGTGCTTGCACGGCAGCAGCATCACCTCAGCCCGAGCATCCAGGCACACCACACACTCAACACGCTTGGGACGGCGGAGGTTTTCGCTCGGAGTCGACCCTCGCAAACCTGCTGCTGCTGTGTTATGTTCTGCACTTGTAATGTCTGCTGCTGCTGGTGATGGTGGCTTGACTTTGGGCAAGTTCATATCCCCATTTGCAGCTTCTGTTGGCACTAGTGCTACGGCTCTTGCTGCTGCTGTTGGCGTACCAGCAGCAACACTGCCTGTGTTTGAGCCCCTGATCATGCTGCTGGTGCTGTTCCCACTGGTACTGCTGCTGCTACTAGTTGCGGATAGTCTAGCAACCCAAGAACCACCACCAACCGCAGGAGCAGCAGCAGCGGATGCCGAGCTTGAGCACGTGTCTTCTGCCTGCAGCTTCCCAAGTGCTCCATCTCTGCCTCCAACGGTAACACTGCGATCATGCTCCTGCTTATTTATGTGCCTGCTGGAAACTCTCCCAGCTGCTGCCCTTGTTTCAAGCCCCTGAAGCTGCTGCAGCACCTCCTCGGTCTTTCGCTCTTGCTGCCGCACTTCTGCTCTTCCCCCATCATCACTCCCCCCTAAGCTGCTGCTCTCCTTACTAGGAGTTGCTGCATGTTGTCCCGTGGCCACCGTACTGGCAGTCTTCTTGCGTGCTTCCCTCTTCTGCAGCTTCTCCTGGGCCTTGGCTTGCTCTGCAGCTCTCCTTGACGCTTCAGCCTGCAGCATGAGGGACAAGCAAACACAGCTAATGCTTAGCACAATTGCAGACTTCATAATACGTAAGAGTTGCTGTGACACAACAGATGTGCCACCTCTCTTGTATGGAAGCTATGGAAGTGTTAAACATACATATCCCATTTGTGTATAAGATAGATCACTGCACAGCTTTTGGGCCGTGCAGCACCCGCCGTATGCGTTCAACCAGTTTGGACAAACCCACCTGCCCATATGCGCTCTAGTGCATGGAAAACTCATGGGGAACTCAATCTTACTATGTTACCCTTCAGTATGGTGAAGTAAGCAAGCTGTCTGGGGCTGGGGCTGGAGACAAGAAGTGCACCATGGCCCAGAGGCCAGGCAGTGTGGAGATGTGCACCACCCTGTCGACCATGAAGTTGGAGCTGGAGCTAGCCTTAAAATACGGCCTATGTGTTGTGCAGAAGATGTGCCCTTGTGACATCACTCGCTTCTTATGTGAGACGGCTTGGTACCCAAAAACAAAAATTGCTCAGGTACCCTATTGCAGGCAACTATATAAAGCATGACAAGCCTCTGCACTCCACGACTCAGAATGTTCAGTCCCTGGAATTTGTGGGTAGCTACACAGTCCAAAAAAGGCTGAATGAGGCACTCAATAACAGCAGATGATTTTTTCAGGGCACTTGCTCTCAATGAAGGAATTCAAGATCCCTGCAGGCCATGGCAAAGATGTCTCACCTCTTCCATGTCCAGAATCTCCTGCTGTGCCCTCTCTGCCAGGTCTGCTGCATGCTGCCTTGCTCCTGCCACCAGCCTCTCACGTATCAGGGGCAGCATGAGGGACTCCACTTGTTCACCAACGTCTTTACATGCCACATGGAGAGCAAAGAACTCAAGCACACAGGCAGCCACTTGCCCCTCCAGCATGGTGCCTTTGAGCTCTATCACCCTTTCTTCTAAGGAGCTGCACAATTCTTGCTCTGCCCGGGTTGTCACTAGCTGGTTCCGCCATGTTTGCTCAAAGTCCAGCCTGCATGGTGAAGATCGATCAATCATCAATTAAAACGCAAGACCACCTATGCCAAAAGGTCACTTAAGACCAAGCAGCGCACGATCGCTGATGAAGTGGAGTCACACAACACCATTTCCGGCCAACCATATGGACACCCTGGTATGAGTAACCACTTACGCCACATAAAAAGCACAAAGCAAAATATATTGCTCCTGTGTTCAGTCACAGTAGTATGTTCCATAACCTATTTATTAGAAGCTTTGACGATACAATTTTCATATCGACACACAACTGCAACACAGACTTGAAGCCAGATGCATCCGCATGCTGAAGATGATGATGCTAATGGTCCATGCTACCATTGGTATGTATAATTCATGCAGCACTTTGGCCAGGAGTGAAACGAATAGCATGTGACCGGAAAATAGGTATAGTGCGTAACATGCAGTCAGCATGGGGAATTTTGACAGGCAGCAGAATTGTCACACGGAACTCCATGACCTTCTGCCATAGCAGCAAACAGTATTAAACACACAGGTGCATAAGGACAGATCGTGCAGAAGAAGGCTGCATACTGGACAGCATCTTGCCCAAAATGTATCTCAAGCCACTCAGTTTGCCCTTCCTCACACTACACCCCCATCCTTCAAGCACCGACCTCCATTTCCGCAGCTGGTTCTCAGGGTCCAATTCAAACCGCACGGGTGACCCAGTGCACCTAGCACCTGAAGGAAGTGTGATCCAGCCATTGCTGTCTGGGTGGCACCGCCCCTGCTTTACCAAGGAGGCATATTCCTGCTCCGAGTTCAGCACAGCAGCCTCATACATGTTTTTCTCTCCCTCCAGATTACGACGTTCTGTGGGGGATAGGAATGCGCTCATCCCTGATTTCACTGCTGTTGTCTTCTGATGCCCAAGCCCACCCGCCTTGGTTCCTGCTGCTGCTGCTGGTTTAAATTGCGGTGATTGGACTGCACTAATGCATCCCGGGCGGCCTCGTCACTGCAGCTGTTCCACAGGCACATGTACACACCCCTGAGCCCCAACATATCGGACTCCCATTTTTTCAGGCGCTCAATGGTGCTAGGCCTGTCAGCATAGCAACAAAGACAGAATGGGTAGCTCCAGCATGAGGCTGTCAGATGCTCTTGCAGTATGCCATGAAAGAGACACGGTCGTCCTTCCCTGAATGCTGAGGCAGAGGACATCTAGGAAAGCGGTGAATTGATGCCTAATTTTCCACTTGAATACACCTTATCAAGGCAGGTACCTTAGTTTGCATCCCTGGAACATAATAACTGTAACTTTGTCATGGCACATGGAGAGAGAAGTAAAATTCTGCAAGACTGAGGGTCGCATGGTCTGCTCTCAGTGCCCATTACTACTAGTTATCTTTTATTATAATATTATTTATCTATCAATGTTTATCTGCCCCTTACATGCCGCGTCTCTCATAGACAGCATGGATCCTAACTAGCGATCAGACCATAGTCAGCACATATTATGTACCCCAGGATCAGACATCGTTCTGGCCTCCTGGCAGCAAATGTGCGCTGAGATATCTGGCATTGCATTATCGCGTTTCATGATACGCCATAGAAAAAACTGCCATAGGCCCCGCACCTGCAGCTGTCACACTAAACTGGCACTGTGACATGCCAATGACTATCCACATCTTTCCCCTGTGAGTGTTACCTGCCGATGTACAACCACTTGCTCATGATAAGTAATTGCCCAATATTTACTGATGCAGCACTTACAGATGGATCATCTTCTGCTTGGTAGCCTCCAGTGCCTGATCCAGCTCATCTGACCGTGACCACAGATCTCTCGTCACGCTTTCCACGGCAAGGCGCTCAGGGCCAGGCGGCATGGCCTCCCTTTGCTCCTTCTTCCCCAGGGCTTTCAGCTCAGCATTCAGCTGTACACACAACCACATGCGGTTAGTTGGACAAGCAGTATTCCGTTAACGCTGCAAAATGGAAAGACCGTAAAGCCAGAGGCATGGTAGCCAAACAGGGCAGCTCGATGCTTATGTGCATACATACATGCTTACCCCAATCAATGCATTGAACATGCAGAGGTGCGGCCAGTCAGCCAGCCAGTCAGCTTGCAAAACAGCATGGCAACAGGGAAGGTGACAGACTGGACCAGTATGTGCCCAAACAGGGCGAGAGAGATTGCTTTATTAAGGCATGAAGTGATCCCCAACCCACTCATAACTGTCCGACTCGCATAACTATCCTGCAGACCAGATGTCATTGGAAATCTCCCCAAGCATGTATCACCTCCAGCTCACATGATTCTATTTTGTCAGATACGTTTGCGTAAGAACCTGCCCCATGAATAGCACCATGCTGATCCACAGCGTGACACTTACCCTAGCAGTCCGTAACTGCTGCTTGTATGCTGCCTCCTGCACGCTCTTCATCTGGCACTCCAAGTCATGCACCCAAGCCTCAGTCAGCTCTGCCTCCCGTTCAAGCAGCAGCAATATGACCTCATCAGGCAGCATGTCACCACAATGCAGCATCTCAGAGATCTCCTCCATAGTGCATTTTGCTAGCCCAGGATCATGCAAGATGCTTGCACCGTACTGCTGCTGCATGCAATGCAAGCGCTCACGCCAAGTCGCCATCCGCTCTAACTTGTCCAGGCAACCCGCCAGGCGCTCTTCTAACCCAACTTGTTCCCGCACCAGCCGCTGCAATGAGCCCAATAAGTGCTCAAAATGTGGGTGCCCAGAGAAGGTGCTGCAGATGTCATTCTGTGCCTGTGGGACAAGGAAGCAGACACCTTTGAGAAACTTGGAAAACCTGTGAAAAAAATCTTCGAACAATAAGCCTTTGAAAACCTTTGAAAAGCCACCTTCGCAAAAAACCTATTGAGAAGGACCCTTCCTAAACCTTTGAACCTTTCACGGGTTCTTCCTCTGCTTTCTTCCCAGATCGCTAAAGTGATCTTGCCAATTTCACATGGGCACTTCTAGGCCAACACACACAGTCTTGGTGCGCTATTTTTAAAGGATGCATGCTAACATAGAGTGTATGAATTAGCGCCATAAGAGGCATGGAGAATTTTATCACAGACTTTCCATGCAGACAGTTCTGCTAAGCACATGATCTGCACGCACTAATCCTGCACAAAGCCGATGTGGTTTGATTCACCAAGGGCCCCAGGAGCGCATCATAACATGCAGGCCCTGTGCATAACTGCATGAGATGAACAGCCTTCATTGAAACAGCATGAGGGCCCAAACACAAGACGGGCTTTGAGCTTCACAGTTTGTCATGGAGCAAGGCCTGCTACATTACGAATTCCTGTAATGCCGTACGCCGTACCACCTAGAACCCGCCCCACAATAGGCTCAGAACACAGCATCGGAAAATTCTACCTAAGAGTAGGTGACAGTCTGAAATCCCTGCCACAGAAACTTTGCTCACCGTGAAGATGTGCTTGCGGGTGCCTGAGGGCTCAAAGAAGATGTAGCTCAGCATCTGTTCCTCCTTCTCCAGGTAATGCAGCAGTTCAGGGCTGAAGGTGAAGGACTGGCTGTCAGGTACCACACTGATCCTGGCATGGCTCAGCAGCATGCCTACATCACCCTCTGGTGGGCCCTGCATTACAGGAATTTGAAACATGGTTTTGGGGATGGATGGTTCTGAGACTAGCATCACTGCTGAGTGAAGATGCGCTGGCAGTGTGTAATGAGCTTAGCACAGATGATGAGCCTTAACAACAACAGTGAAGCTGGCAGGAAGGCCAAAAGAGCTGGAAACTGGAGCAGATGTGCAGAAGAGATGGAAAAGGCACATCAAACAAACTCACGCTTCATGAACCCTGGCACCAGATGAGATTGTCAAGAGAATGCCAACATATCCATGCATTAGGTGGTTCAGCAGCATGCCAACATCACCCTCTTTTGCTCCCTGCATCAAAGGAATAAGAGCTATGTTTGCAACAAAGTCACACCTTAGCAAGAACATTGGGCACGACCATGAGAAGCTGTCTTAGCTCCCTTCAGTCGACCTCTAGCACCTAGATTACATTGCAGTGGAGAGGCCAAGCACCTCAAAGACAAACTGCAGAGTAGCAGCTGGTGTGCTCAAAGCAACGCAACATTCATGCTTCTGCAAATTTCCGTTGTTACGGTACTTTTACCATTGAGGTTTGACACTGTCACATGAGCAATGGTCACAGAAAACCACCACAAAATTTTGGACAATTGTGGGGCTAATGTGTGAGATGCTGTTGCACAGCAGAGACCTTTAAAGGGCACATGAGATTATGCACAGGCCTGAAAGTGCGGTAAAAGACCTTAAAAGTCAAACTATGTGCCACATGTCTTGTTTGCCTCACTTGCTGCTCGCATTGGTGTGCTGCTGCCACCACCTGCAGTTTCGCACTCAAGCCCACTCACCCCAAACACCGGGTCCTCACTGATCCGTTCCAGGCAATCCGTCTTCTTCATAGCCCATTCAAACATCTTGTACACAGTGTGTGCCTCCGTCTCCTGGAGTTTCGCCCAATACCATACAGGAGCATCCTCTGGGGCCCCTGTCGGCGCCTCCTCACACTGTCCAAAGATGGCTGCAAAGAATGACATGTAGATACTGGCATGCTCCTGCAATATTGTGGAGCCAAGCATTAACAGCTGAGCGATACATGCCCCAACTTCTTCTAGTCTTTGCTCGTGGTTGTTCAATCACAGCCCGACTCCAATTATTTATGGAAGTTTTTTGGGGATTCTTTGGCCTATCAGTTCCATTTTGCTACCTAAGTGTTTGTCTCTGTGGGTCGTGGGGATGCTTAAACAGATAACCAGATGTTAAGGAACCCGAGTAATATGACAGATGGTTTACCACATTGCTGTATCTGGGAAAAGAATCAATAGCTCGGAGGAACCGGCAGGTGTTTGTATTCTACACAAACCGCACCATAGACAGCTACTGTATGTGCATCAGTAAAGCACACATGCAGCGTAGCTGCCAACTGGGATGTACTGCAGTCAAAACCCTCGGTTTGTGACCTGCACGCATGTCAAATGCAGCAGCTATACGCCTATACTACACGGGCCTGGCGTTTCCATCATGCAACTCATCTTAGTATGTCTGCTCTTGACGCAGGCTGGGGCATCACTGTACACGGTGACATTGAGGGTCTTGAGTGTTCCCAGCCAGACCATAACACCCATTCATGGATTGTGCATTGTGACAGGTCAGACAGACAATGCTGAAGGCTGCAAGGGACTGGGATACCTCATACATGTGCATGTGCAGTACTGCCCACTCGAATCATTACCTCAGGACTACAGGCACCATGGATTAGGAGGACAGGGTAGGGGGGAACGCACAACGTGTGTTAGTACCGCCGCTTCCTTAAAACTACGCAGGGCTAATGCCCGGCGTCCACTCACTTACAGGCACCCGTGCATGAACATGTGCGAGTGTATTCCCACAGCACTCTCCAAGATCAGCATGTGCCCCTCCCAGGTCTCATACCCCTGCCGTTATCGCCAGCAATAACAAGCTATCTCCTGTAAAGCGCCCAACAGCCATGCACCCACCTCTTCCAAGGCAGCAAATATGTCTGACAATCCCTGCAGCCGGATATCATGTCTCATGTTTTCATTCCTGAGCTGCTGGGCTGCGTGTGATTGCTGCTGCCCCGTGTGGCGGGCCCTTTTGCCACTGGCCAATGCCTGCAGCAAGGATTCCTCGCGCTGCAGGAGTAACTGCCATACAGCCTGCAGGCGAGCCGCCATCTCACGTGTGGCAGCAACAACGTCAGGGTGCTGCCTGTTGAGGATGGAAGGGGAGGGGACTGACAGCTGCCAATCTTGACTGGTGGCTGCTGTGGCGAGGTGCTCCTTGCGGATATCATTAAGAAAGATGATTGGGTCGTCACAGTGCGGCACAGAAGGTCGTCTCCACCATCTAAGAGATCCTGACCTCTGTGCACAGTGTACAGCACTCTGGAGTAGGTCGTGAACCGCCCTTGGCTCTGCCCAGGGGCCGGCACCTGTACATGTGGGAGGAGTTACATGGTCCCTTTTGGAAACTTAACAAATCATGGTTTTAAGCACACAAGTGTTGGGTGGCGACCACAATGGAGGGCCTCCGGATTCGCAGCTCCCCCACATGATATGACAGATTAAGCTGGAAGCAGAATCAAGCCAAAGCGGTATCTTATTCCTAGCTGAAATTACTAAAAGCAGCACATTATAGCTCTGTCACGATGTTGCCTGTAGAAGTTTGTACCAGACTGCCTACAAACGTCGATTGTGCTGCCTAACACCACCAGCATCTGGTCTCCAAGGGGGCTAAAAGCATTGCTGTACTTAGAAACAGACTCAACGCTACCAGTACCTCTGTGTAAGTTCCATGCAATGACCAGTTTGTCGTGTAGCACCATGCTTCAGGGGTTGATCACTGGGACAATTAGAGAACTTCCTGGATCTTTAGTGTCATTGCCTGCCACTTCGCACCTGCTTGTGGGGACAAGATGCACTTCGTGCTGCTCTTTTCCAACAGATCCTTGTGCTCCAGTGTCAGTAGTGCTGCTCGCTGTTGAGGTGACAGGGTCTCCCAGTAGGGCTGGACCTCTGCTTGCAGCTCTGACAAGGGCGCAAATTGGCTAGCACCCTGCTGCAGGCAAACAACGCACCCCACTCCCTAAACAGCCGTTCTTGTGAGTATCTGAGTATGATTAATCTCGTGCACACAAAGTGTGTGGCACAGGGCTCAGGTTAGGCACGGCGGCTGAGATAAAAAGTGATGAACAGCCCATTAATTGGCAGGCATATTTGCCCTGCACTCACATTTCCCCTGATCACACGCACAGCTTTTCCATGTTCAATTTGCCGTGCCTTTTAGGCTTGTCTACGGACGTCTGACCTCTCATTAGCAGCTACCGCGACTAACAGGGGACTGGAGTGCAGTAGATTTGCTTGAGCATGCTGTTTTATGTTCGCCCGTTCTTAGGAGTACCACATACCGGCTGGCTGGGCTTGGCCCCAGAGGTCCCTTTGCCGGTCTTCGCTTTGCCTGTCTTGGTCTTGCCTTTTGCCATCCCAGCCCCTTCTGCAATCTACACGCCAATGCCCACCAAATTGTGCTCGCGGTAGGGCAGCCAAGCATGAGGCATGCCACTTTTGATATATTACAGGGAAAAGGTATGCGGGCGCCAAGTGGCCTGGAACCGCTCCTGAATCAGCAAATGCTTGGCCTTAATTTCAACCTCAAGCTTGGAAGCTTGACCCCGAGATAGAGATCATTGGAAGCCCAGTCCTAAGGGGACATGGGTAGTCAGGTGACCGGGAGCATTTCGGTGAGGTGCCTTGAGCTAACGGCGAAGAGGGCGGGCCACCTCTCCCCACTGCTAGTAGGCTCTAGTCTGGCAGTGAACATAGCGCAAACGGGGTGACCTCTGCCAGTGACTAACTAAGAAGTTCCTCAGTCCGAGTGCGTGCAGGAGGAAGCCAGGTCGGTAAAATCTCAATGGTTGTGGACCTTACTTTTGTACCTCAAGCCGTCTCCACAGGCCGAGTCAGCAACTTGCAATGTACAATGTAAAGGAGCGCTTCATAGTGAATCACGGCAGGGGCGGTCCGATCTCCTGGATACTGCTCGCGTTCCAATATTTAGAATGTTGTGCTTCTCAGCTGGTAGTTGGCATCCACTGGATGGATATTCAAGGAAGCGGTAGTATGGCGAATGGCAAGCCGAAACCGAGCAGGCGAAGGCCCAGCAGCCGGTGAGTACAAGGGTTGGGTTCTTACGTTAGGTATGTGCTCAAAACTTGTCCTGCTTGAGTTGTGTGTTTAGTCTGCTCACTAAGGGCAAGGGCAGTAGGCTGAGGTCAACGACCTCCCAGTGTAGCAAGAGCATGCTGCTTCAGTTGGATACCTTGGCCCAGCAGCTATGTTTACAGTACTAGTTTCACAACCCCCAGGTGCATGGGAAGCAAGGATGGAGCGGCGGATTGGTCAGCTCCAAGCATCTCAGGATGAATCTGCTGTCAGTGCAGCACATTGCTGATGGCAGGAGTAGCCTCATGACAAGCTGCTTTGCTTTCTCTACCAGCAGAAGAACCACGGGGTCTCAACATGTGTCCGAGACCTTCTAGAGGAGGAGTAGGCCCTACTGGAGCACACAATCCCCTGAAGAGCAAGCAGAAGCACTGACAGTCGAGTGTGAGCATCTTTCTAAGTGCTACACGCCTGATGGCATTATCTGCAACAGCCTTGTTAGAAAGCAGAATCATACATTAAAACGTCATTATCGTATTGTTGTGGTTATGTCTTTGCGCCTTTCTGATCCTATGGCTGATACAGGTGGTAACGCGTTCTTCTGGCCGTTACAAGCAGACCGCAACTGGCTTTCCGACAGGAGAAGAAATCCTAAGATACAGCAGCATGTGGTTAGCACTCCTTTTTGCTTGGGCTCCCTTCTCTGCTTGCGGTCCCTTGTGTGCTTGGGGTTCCGTTTTCGGCATGCGGACCTGTATGGAATGGATGGGTTGCAGGAGCACTTGTGGGGAAGTTGCTCCAAACATTGTGCATCATACAATCCCCTGGCTGTTTTGCTTTGAGGTTATGGGCATGTGCTCTTCAATGCCATCATGCTGTTGCAAATGGCTTTAGCTTGCAGAGACTGTGTGCATGCTCTTGTCAAGGGTCTGCTTAGCAGTCTTATGTGGACTCAGGCTTTTTGCTCATGCCATTGGCTGTGCAGGTGCTTTCTTTTATTCAGATTCAGATAGCCTTGAGGGGACTTTGCACAGTGCTCTGGTCTTGGGCAGAAAAGGCAGGCACATGTAGGTATTGACCGCCATTGATTACCCGGTCTCAGATGATGCAGCCCATTTCCTCCAGGACAAGTGCCCAAAGCCACAAGTATGTTGGACAAAGCAGCCCGTTCTTCTCTCCCATTTCCCACCTTCACCGTCTTGAGATGGCTACTGCAACACGCAAGATGGCAGCTCACGCCCAGACTTCCATCCAGCACAACCTGTGCCAGGAAGGAATGCTGCAAAAGCGATGGGAATCAGGTTTCCCCCCAGCAGCAGGTGCAGCTACTCCAGCAGGTCAAGGATGCTTAAGCTGCAGCCGCTGTAACACAGGTTTTGCAGGCTTGGAGCAGGTGGGTGCAGGGGGAAGGCCTGGAATTGGTATGATATCTGCTGGTCTGACCTGCTTAACCAGAACCAGCATCTGCAGTGCTCAATGTAAAACTGCCACACTCTAGCCCCAGGGCACCATGCCCACTTCCTGGCAAGCTGTGCTGGTTTATAGCACTGCAGGCCCTTGGTGCAACTAGGCTCTGTTGGATGCTTTTGTGTGTGACTTATGTGCTCCATTGTCCTTAGTCTCTAGTAATGTAGTCTGTACGTCTGAAGCACCATGCATGACTCTGCACGTCGGCAAGCTATGCCTTGTTACACATCTGCTGCCACTGCCCTGTGGCAACTTGCAGGACCACTATTGGACCGGATTTTGTCCTTGCATGTAATTCCCATGCAATGAAGCTTGCACAGCCGGTCAAGATCATTGTACTGGGCCCTCAGTCTTTCGTACTGTCTGCAGCTCTAGTGCCATGAAATATGTCATCCAGAAACGCGAAGTACAGTACTGTACGACAGCATCAAGCATGTAATGTTATGCTGCTGCTTCCCAGGGCCTGTAACTGTCTCATGGCTTATCTTGAGCTTTGAACCTGCTCTGCATCGATGTGACTGGCTTTTTGTTGCTTGCATCTTTTCGCAGGAGCATGAGGCCATCTACAAGTTCCCGTTGAGATCGTCATGCAACTCTCAAGTCAAAAGCCATAATGGATAGCCAGATGGGCTGCTGCCCTCCCTTGTGCATTGGAAGAAGTTGCATGGCCTCCCAGCATCTTTCATAGTTGCTGTGATGCAATGGCTACTGAAAAAGCTGGAGTGCCTGGATTGGGTCATTGAGGCGCCTCTGTTTGGGGTAGGGTTGTGTATGGTATAGCCTGCATTCATTGCAACATTTAGGATTGCTTTTCTCTGAGGCTGTTTGCTGGCCACTGTAAATGGGACAGAACAGTGTGAAGCGGCTGCATATGGAAGGCTGGTCGGCAGGCATGCTGTGAAAGGGACCTTGTCACTGGTGAGGGGTGTCGAGGAATTTGAAGTGTTGAGGGCTAGAAATATTGATTTCTGCATCAAGCATAGAAGCATATTGACATCTGCAGCCGCACGTGAGGCAAGGCAGGTTTTGCTGAAAGGCCCTTCTTTTATTATATGATGACCAGAGATGGCCCGGCCCGGCTGTACAGTGGGTCAGATGGCAGTCCCGTCGCTGCCAAACCACTTGTGTCCAATGTATTTCAGTGGTTGTCATGAAGACCAATATGGTAGGTTTTATGTCGATGTGATACTACGCCTCTTCTCTTGGTACATGTTGCTGCTGAATGCACCAGGAGACCGTAGTGTCTAAAAAGGCCTCGATTTGGTGTAGAGGCTGCACGAGCTCCAAGCTCTTCTGCTTGCAACTTAAACAAGCGCCCATGCCGATTGTGTGTCGCCATATGCAGAGACCGGCCGAAGGGACAATTGGCACGATCCTGAGCCATGACAGGATCTGTGTGGTCCTGAGCCAGGACAGGACCTGGCAGCCAGTCCTTCACCTTCAGCCCTGAACTGCTGCACTACCTGGAGAAGGAGGAACAGCTGCTGAACTACATCTTCTTTAAGCCCTCATGGACCTACAAGCACATCTTCACGGTGAGCTTTGTCTGTGTACACAAAGCATCGTCACCCAACACTTAAGCATCACATGAAATTGCTAGCGGTATACCGTATTCCATATTTCTCTGGTGGCCATGTGCGGAGGTGGAATGATTGGTGAGCGCTTGACCAACGTTCCCTTTCCGTCACGCTTCAGGGGGACTTGACACAATCAGCTCAACCACCAATAAACAAAATCGACCCAAAGCATGTACACTGACGTTATCAAGGTAACTGGTTGCTCTGGACCCAATGTGCTCCATGATGATTGCCCCTTTGGTTGACCTTGTGCTGTATGTCTAGGCATATGTTGTCATGCACGTCAAAGACAACCCCTATTCTGTTCCACCTCGCTGTTTTTTGTGACAGCTTGATGTGCGGGGCCTATGGCACTTTTTGCTGTGGCATATCATGCATTGTAACAATGGCCTTGTGCTGGTGTGCCCTCTTCCTCTTGGCTGCAACTGCAGACCAGCAGTTTGGGATCTAGGGGCGTATTGTAGTAAATACTTTTAGCAAATGCATGGGGCTAAGCCTGATGGATGGACTGGACCCACCATTGGGTGCCACAACTCCTTCATCCATGCAATTTGCAGGCTGCCTCATCTTTCTGTCCTCACTGACTGCCTGTGCTGAGACATGGCCTCTTGCTTTCCTTGCTCCGTAGGCACAGAGAGACGGCATAGCAGCACCCTTTTTGGCCACCCCAGCCCTCAGCGCACCCACACTGCCTTGCACCAGTTGAAGCCAGACCACATGGCACAGGTTGTAAGGGAGATCAGTGCTTCCAGTATGCTTGTGGACGAGCAGCAAGCAGCAGCAGGCACTCCTCCCATACTACAGTACTTGCTCTCTACTGGCAGGGTGAGTGCTACCGAATGCCAACAGGGATGTGCCTGTGAGCAGGGCATCAGCGGAGTCTCAGGCAAGCAGGAGAAGCTGTGATTCTTACAATGGTGTTCCAGGCTTGCAGCTAGGAGGGGAGGGAGCAGCAGCAGCAGCAGTAGTAGTTCTGGATGTATCTGTGGTGAGCAGTCACCAGATGCCCTCAGTAACTGGCACTGTTCTTCTTCCGTGGCAGCAGCAGCAGGCGCTCCCTGGGTGGTTTATACGAGATGTTTTCAATCTGATTTCTGAGACAGAAGCGCATGCTCATGCTGTTACAGATCAGGTGCAGCTTCAGCTAGACCAGGGCAGGGAGCAGCTCGATCAGCCGCAGAGGCAGACCGAAGTCGCTAGGGTCCAGTTTGATCAGATTGGGGTGCAGCTCAGTGAGAGGAAAACTGAGCTGACCTGCATGGTGCAGCAGCACAGATCACGCATGCGGCAGCTGTGTGCCAAATAGGATGTTCCAGAGGATGATCCTATTTGAAGAACCATGAGTAGTAGACCTTGAGTGCCAGCCAGCCAGAGCAATTAGCGCTGGGTGGCGATGTGTGTGATGATATCATGCGTCATCCATACATATGAAGTGTCCAGCAAGAGATTAGTAAGGGAGCCAAGGGATTGATGGATGGCTCATCATTGCCTCAGGGTTCCTCAGGGCATGAACCTTTGTGAAGGTGGCTCTTGACACTTCTATAATAGTAATGCGAAATCATTTTGGGTGTATGTTGCGCAGTTTCTTGTAATCCTAGCAGGGATGTGCAGCAGAGACTGGCTACTGTGACTACATGGTGATCACTCTGATGGCCAAATAGCTGAAGGCTAAGACTCCGCCCTGTAGGTACCGATTCTCATAGGTGCATCCAGTATTGATCGTTGTTTTCATGGTCTCCTTGGCGACGACATAGGGCAACGAACCGGGTAGTCACTGGCAGGGCATGTCCACCAGATTTGCCGATGTGCACCGCAGAGTTCGTCGACTCTTCGGGATGACAGGTCTGGGACGCCGGCCATCACGGACACATCATGCAGTGGGCGTTGCCGGCTAGTGGCCGCCTCCATACTCTTGTCCAGGGCCAAATTACGGGGAAAGTTCGGGTGTCGTTGAGTCCGCTTGGGCGCGTGGTGCCCCCCAAGTGCCGCAGTGGGGTCAACCTGTCATTGCGCATCCTTCATTTGGCTCGCTGTAGCTTGAGCCGGAGTACAGCGAGAAGGGTTTAATGTACATACAGGCGAACAACCGCAAGAGGGCTGCTAGGTTGAACCAGCCAAAACACACCGCCATCGGAAGGATCCAAAGATTATCACCGAGTACTCGTGCTTAAACATGTACCCAGCTAGGAGGCGTCAACCAATTGCTCATCATAGATGTTATCAGGATGACTTGATGCAGAATCAGACATATCCACATACTGACCATGCACGGGAGGACATCACTGGTGAGTCCGCCACAACAAAACAAACAAACAAAAGAGTTTAGGGATTATGAGTACCACCAATTCGGATTTGCTTTAGAGGATCAAGAGGTGATCCAACAAATTCAAGCAGCAATATTGGAAGGGAACCACGAGCAATGAACCTGCTAAAGCACCACCTGCAAATGGCACCTAGTACATGCTGCAGCCTATCCAGGCCTTTGAGGAAAGCATACACTGCCATCATGCACGCTCACACAAAGATGCAATCAAAAGCACTCACTAATGAAACAACAATTGATTGAGATTGCACTCGTCGGGGTATGTCCTCCATCATTTTCCTCGGCAACATCCATGTTGTCTGCTGCCATCTCAGGAGCTCCGCCCCTCTTTAGCCTTCTGCCTCCTCAGCCTGGCAAGGACAAACAAGAAAAGACAGATGAGACAGGCCCTGAAAATATACATGTCCACACTTCACGTCTACACAGCCGGGACAGGCAAAGAAGTCATGCCTACCTATGTAATCAACCACAAGTTGAAGTTATCGCTTGTCTCAATGGTCTACCTATTCTGGTCTTCAGTGCTGCATGGCTACAGGTCAGTAGTTGTGCAAATAAGGCAGGAGATTGCAGGTAATGATCTAAGTGCCCGGGCGCATCACCCCCGGGAGTTGGCAAGCTTGGGCCATGTAAACGTCCAGCATACAAAAGCATACATCACACAATGCCTTGCAACCCAGTAGTCAAACCCCTAAACAATTTGTGTTCTATACCTGGTATCCCTGGTGAAGGTGAACTTGTGCTTGCAGCCTTTCAGCATATGCTGAAGGTAAAGCACAAAGGCCTAAACCCTAACCCTGAACTAAGCCTAAACTAGGGCCCTAGGGGCAGTCCCTCACACAAATTTTCGTACTGGCTGGCTGTCAGAGGCTCACCCAGCGGCTATTCTGCTCGAGCAACTCAAGGAACTTACCGCTCTATGATAGAGACGCACTTCTCCAGATCTTCAACAGGAGCAATCTTTGCTGCGATCTCTGCTACTGAACAGTTGACATGCAGATGCCCGCAAGCGTCCACAATACATGCACAAGCTAGCCCTTTTGGGTCTCTTCCAGCGAACACGTCCATTGGCCGCATCTGCATAGGAATGAGGCTGGTGAGCACTGGCACGATAACATTTAAGAATCCTAGTTTCTTCTGCTGCAAGCACATCCCCCTCGACATGTGTCTTGTGAACTGGCTTCTGGCAGTTGAGACATCAAATAGCTCCAGCTGCTCCAGATCATGCAACAACACGACTAGCATGTAATCATCCAATCTCTGCAAGCCCTACTGGGTTTCACGTGTGTCAGTATTGCAGTCTACATCTGCATGTCATGTTTGTTCATACAACACAGGGCCACCAGTGCCCAGGGACCATCAGGACTCAAAGACTCAAAGACTGATTCGGCAATGATTGTATTAGTCTTACCTCCAGATGAATGGTAATGGCCTTCTCTGCCACATCATCAGATAGCCCTACAACACCACAGATGCTCCTGATCTCCGCTGCTTGTTTTTCACGTTTGCGGCGATCTGTTTCTGCCTGAATCGCCTTCTTTGCAGTCTCGCACATGGTGACCACCCCACCCTGCAGACGGCCCCATGATTGCTGATCATTGAGGTTGTACACTCTGATATATCCGCATGCCACGACAAGCTTCTTCAGCATCAATGCAACGGAGAATGCATGCATGCTGGCCCTTACATCACTGCAAAGAAATGCTTAGAGGCTGTGGTCCTAGGTGCCTTGCATTTCTGGCAGCTCAAGTGTATCAGCCTTACTGGAAAAGAGGAGCAGGTTGTGGCCTAGATAGAAGAGGATCTGAGCTGCGCCTCACATGCCCACCTGATAGCTGTTCCAGATTTCATCCAGGGTTCGATCAGCTTCTGGATTACCCGTGTTGTGCTTCATGCTTGGGGTTTGGTTGCTCTGCATGGATGGCACACATAATGTAAGTCAGTGCTCCAATCCACAAGGCAAAGATGCGCACGCAGTGACAGAACAAAGTGCCTGGTGCAACTCCACAGGTTCCTGCCGTTTCAGGACAAGCAGGTTGGTGTGCTGTGGATTCCTGTAAGTGAGCTGCAAGGGACCCCAGCCCCACGCTTGAGACAAACTATCAGTATGTGTATTCCCCTGTCGGTAACTGCCTAAGACATTGAACTGTGGGAAAACAAACTGCATGCAATGAGTAATTAGGCTTGCAGTAACAGCATGACTTGGCAGGCCTGAAAAGGCACTGTTTCTTTGTGTGTTCCTTGATGCCAATCCCTGATGGGCATGCATGATGTCACAGTTGCAAGATGATGCGGCATCTGCATTGGGGACTTACCACTGCCTTTACTAGGTTTGACTGCGGTTGCACGCCAGCATGTGCCACATGACCTTGAGCAACATCCATGTCGTCAGGAGCCACGTCCTTTGGCATATCTCTGGCCTGTTGCCTCCTCAACCTGACGTGGTCAAACATGACAATACAGGCCATGAGATATACATCTCAACAGGTTTTGCCAGTATCATCCAGCGGGACATGCAGAGAGAGTCATGTTTATGTATATAATCTGCCAGATGTTGACGTTAATGCCTGTCCCAGTGATCTGGAAGCCACACCCAGCACACAGGCAAGCTTGGTCCATGTATATTGTATGTTCAGCATATGGACAAAGCATGCTTGACTTTAAGCGTGGAATTGCACAACTAGGTGCAACCCGTTTATTAAACCTGCAAGTATATGTTGCTTTATCTCTGGTAATGTGACATGTGTGATATTGTAAATTACCACTTATTTATTACCAAATGGCCCCGTCAAAGCGAGGCGCTGGTGGGGGCAGCGCCACCCACAAGGAGCCAAATTAGGCTCCAACGGCATACTCAAGTTCCTGTCCAAGATCAAACAATGGCTGCCACCAGCCCATCCTAAATCCCTTGCCAGCCAATGTATGTCAGGCCAGTCCATTTCGGCTTGCCATGCGCTGACCAGTCGACCCAATCAACAGCAAGCCAAGCAGTTTATGCCTTGCTCAGCCTTGCCCTTCAGCATGTGCTATTTCACAGTAAGCCTAAACTAGGAGGGGCAGTCCCTTCACAGAAGAGCTCACACTGGCTGGCTGTCAGAGGCTCACCCAGCGGCCACTCTGCACGAGCAACTCAGGGAACTTACCACTCTATTTTACATACACACTTATTCAGGTCTTGTACATGAGGCATCTTGTGTGTGATCTCTGCAATGGAACACTCAACATCCAGGAAGCTGCAAGCCTCCAGAACGCATGCACACTGCACCCCCCTGGGATCTCTCCCATCAAACAGTTCCATAGGCATCTGCAGAGGAACAAGTAGGCTGGTAAGCAGTGGCAAGATAAATTTTAAACCCCTTTTGTTCTGGTGTGCCAGATCGCAAGCAACACCCCCCTCAATGTGCGTCTCGGGAACTGGGTTCAAGAAGTTGGAACATCAAAAAGCATTACCGCTGCTACAGCCCATGCAACACACAAATAGCATGTAATCGCCCTATTTCTGCAAGCCCTACTGTATTCCACGCGTGTCATTATTGCAGCCTCTACATACTTGTATGTGTCTTGCTTTCACTACAGAAAGGGCCACCAATGCTCATGGACCATCAGCACTCAGGGAGTTGCTCCCCATGGAGCGGATTTTACCATGGTTGCTATAGTCTTACCTCCAGATGAATGGTGATGGCCTTCTCCGCCACACCATCAGGTAGCCCTAAGGCACCACAGATGCTCCTAATCTTTGTTGCTTTATCCTCCCGGGCGCGGCGTTCTGTCTCTCGCTGAATTGCGTTCCTTGCGGTGGCGCACATGGTGACCACCCCGCCATCACCCTGCAGACAGCCCCATGGTTTCTGGTCAACGATGTGATACACTCTGGTATATCCGCACGCCAAGACACGCCTCTTCAGATTCAATGCGACAGGGATTGCATGCAAGCTGGCTCGTGCCACACTGCAAAGTAATGCCTAGAGGCTGTGGTCACAGGTCCCTTGCATCTCTAGCAGCTCCAGTGTAAAAGCCCTACTAAAGCCTTACTGAACAAGAGGAGCAGGTTGTGGCCTAGATGCAAGAGGGTCTGAGCTGCTGCCCACGTGCCCACCTCAATGCTATCCGAGATTTCACGCAGGAGTCGATCATACTCTGCGATGCCTGTGTTGAACTTCATGTTTGACATCTCGTCTCTCTGCATGGATGAGACACATTAGGTTAGTCAAAGCTATGGTTCAAAGGATGAAAGTGCGCACACAGTGACAGGAAAAGGTGCCTGATGCAACTGCACAACGCAGTGCAGATTTCAGGACGAGCAGGCGTGTTTGGATTCCTGTGACTGAGCTGCAAGCGACCATGCTCCAAGTAAAAATTTCCCGTCTTGTAAGCAATCGTAGCAGCATGCATGTAGCTGTATGAACTGATGGACGCCACAACCTTGTGATACTATTTTATCAATGGCCTGTCTGACATGGCTCCATGCAGGTGAAGCATCAACATTGAGAGCCTCGTAGCCATCTGCCCAACCTCCAGCAGCACGTGCATGGCGTGCCGTGATTTAGCTCGTACTTGGCGCCCCATTACCACGCTTCAATGCAAGATAATTACTGCCAAAGACAGCCCCCAGCCCATTAAGGGGGTTAGCTGACAAGAGCTCTAGGACCCTTCGAGCTGACTGCTTAAGTTCCACTGGCCCAGAAGGTGCCTCTTTCCCAAAGGAAGCTTACATGATGGAATTCACTGGAATGTTTACACTAAATTCTTGAAGCACGCCCTCCTTGGCCTCTGGCGGGAGCTGGTGCGGGGAGCTGTCACAGTCAGCAACGAGTGGTGCAGCTGGCTCTGTGCGGAACTAGAACAGGACCTTTCGCAGGCCACCTTAGTAACATTCCATCTGCAGAGTTGTCGATTGATTGCGCGTCATCTAAGAGCAATTTTCCCTTATTGAAGAGCTCAATATCACAGCTGGACAGATGAAGTGGGTTCGTTGGCAAGAGTACTTGTCGTGCGTTTCCAACACATGCAGTCTCTGGCAGGAGATTCAGTTGAACTACCTGTCAAATGGTCGTATGTTTAATCGCCCTGCAGGCGTTCTCAATGCAGCCGAATAGTGTGAGGCCATTCAAACCTTACGGGGTTTGGGCTTCTAGCGTAAGACCTACAAAGTCGTCTTGTCGGTCAATCAGAGAAACAAAGGGTTTTGGCACTCTCATCTCAAATCAATCCTTACAGATCAAGCCAAACCGGTGGGGTCGAAGCAGAAGCTGCGACACTCAGCCCGGTAGCGATCTGCTGTGGCTGGCTCAGCACACTACAGAAGCCATTGAACATGTGTTCATGCATCAGCCATCCAACCTTATAACATATACAAAATTACATTGCAGCGCAACGCAGTTTCTGGGAACTCTTATCACCGCCATGTGAAGCTTCTCCCTGCTCTGGGCTGGACACTTCCATATCCATCATCATCAGTGGGAGTCCATGAAGTGGTCTATTGCGTACGAAAAGGCTGCAAAACTTGCGCATCCCATGCACATGGCTTTAGGTCCACCTGCTCGCAGCAAAAAGGCAGGCATATGCAGGGTATTGTCTAGGAATGAGACACTCGTCCAGCATGGCCTTGCACACACCATCACAGATTTCAGCATAAGCTAGCTAGTATTACATTTCATGATATGCCATAGCAAAATATCCATATGTCATAGCTAGCAGCGAGAGAGAGAAAACTACGCAGACAAGGGGGAAAATCCCTTCTTGCATATGTTAACCTAGCTCGTAAACTACATTACTGCCTGGGCGCAAGCGAGTGGCTTGGCCGTCTTTACCAGCTGAATAAACATCAGATCTTTCTACCCTTGTTTGCCCCAGTCTACCCTTATTGATCAAAAATGCCTTACAGAAGGTTGGAGTCATGTGGTGAGTCCTGCAAGGTCCCAGGGCTGTGCAGTAATCATTTTCAAAGATGGTGCTGAAAGGGACTGCATATTCCAGCTGAACTGTGCTGATACATCCCTCAGTACTACCTTGATTATCCCATGGTAAAACATGAACATGCTCAGTCCACATGCAGCCACACCATCTTGAACACATCTTCAAAGGGCTGGCGGTAATGCAAATTGATAGATACCGTAATCGCTGCTGCACACCAATCCTCCCGACAGGCCACATGAGTCCGTTGCATGCAGCCCATACTGCTGCTCCAACACATCATGCCTCTGCTTTAGAGCTTCTGTTGAAGGGTTTGCATCGATCGCACTATAAAATCCACAAAAATCACCTATCAAGTTCCATTACATGACATAGCTACAGTGCAGAGGCGGCACACCTGTCACATAAACCATCCACAACCACCCCTTTCACAAACCCTAAACCCTATTCTCCCCCAGCCCTGTCCCACCTGGTGCTGCCATCATGCCACCCGTGGTACACCCTGCCAGCACTGCATTCCACCTGTCATGCTTGGCTCGGAACTTCTCAATCAGGCACTCATTGCCGGAGAAGAGGAAGCCCATCATTGCGAACCCCCGGGCGTATGACCTGCACCAAGAAGACACCAAACAACAATGATCTGACAAGGTTCAAGCATAGGAGCAACGGCAGACACTTGCGGCGCTTCTCCCCCACATTTTGCCTTTCTTCTAGCCTGTATCTTCGCAAATATGGCTGGAAAGCAACCACATGCTGACTCTGCAGCTGTACAGGGCCTTAATGCGGGTTTAGATGAAAGTCTACAAACCTCAGGGCGCCACCCTCTGCTGCTGCCGCTGCTGCTGCTGGATATAACATGGACATTGTCTGTGAAATGCCTTTCTTCAAGTTTAGGAAGCAGCCTTCATACAGCAAACAAATGTCCACATCAGCTAGTGAGATGTGAAACTGCCCTTCCTTAAACACAAAAGATCTAAACACAATCATAAGTGCAGACACCTGCATCTGCGGCCAGCTACAATGATCCGGTACAGCACTAAGAAACACGAAAGTGCATGAAAGACCTACTGAGCTGCCACCAGATGGCAGGGCTGTTGAATGAGAAGAGAATTGCAACGGTTGCTCAGAGACCTCAAATTTCCTGGGAGCTGATGTGAATGATGTATGTAGCAGTGCATTTGCATCTGCTGGAGCTGTCTCGCAACGACATGGTGATTGCCATACTTACAGGCCCTTGTCCTTCATGAGGGTAAGTGACTCCCGTAGGACTACACGTGTGGGCTTTTCTACCCCTGCTCGTACATCATCTAGATGCTGCAGGGAAAAATATATTCAGTACAGCCCCAATGGTGCACAGCGCACAAAGAACAGCTTAATGACAATTGCCATGCCTCCTGCCCAAGCTGGGCAGTACAATGAATTACATTTCATGATATGCCATAGCAAAAGGTGCCATAGGCCCCGCACCTCAAACTGTAACAAGAACAGCAAGGTGAAACAGGTGCGTCTGCAAGTATGGTTTCATACGACAGCTGCTGCTTTCTATCAGCAAATCATCTGTGTATTAAACGTACATCTACCTGCTGCTTAAACTTACTGAAGTGTCTAGACTGGCTGTGAAGATTCCAAAGGCAACTCCCAGGGCTCCTCCCATAAGGCCTGATAGCGTGCATTTGACTCCGCAGTTATTCATCATGTCCTCTCCCATCATTTGCTCGAATGTAGGCGGTTGTAAGGGCTGATATTTCCCTTTGAAGCGCTCCGTCAGTGGTGTATTCATCATAGGGTGGTCTGCTGCGCTGCTGCTGGTTGATGGCTGGCTTGCCATGTCTGCCGGCTGCTGCTGCTCTGCTGCCATTTTGAGTAGTCTAGGTTATCTCAAAGTAAACTATTCCCCATGCTAATTCTAGAGCTTCGGGTCGCCACAACCGGGCTACGCTAACATGGTTGCACGACGTACATGTGATCAAGACCCAGGGGGAACAGCCTTGCAAGCTTCGAGAGTACGGCCTTGTCTATCTAATTGTCCATCGGGCAGCTGTTCATGCCCTCTCTAGGTGCAGTGAAGGCGCCAGTGGCCCGCTGGCAGTACCGCTCGCACTCGGGTGCTTAGCAGCCAATGGCAAAACAAATTGACCAGGAAAAGCTCCTTAATGAGTCATGTACAGCGGATTTGGCGTTCCTGAGCATGCGCGTGCTTCAAGTGCCGTCTCAAGGCTGCCGTTTAGCCAAACGTATGCATTTGATATGTGCAAGATCGGGGCTTTCAGCAGGAACGTCTGCATTTCTATTTTGCTTCGCTAGCGACGTCAGTAGCACCTAAGCGCACGCACGTGGTGGTTAAATATCGCCCAGCTGAACGCAGCTCCCACAGCCCCAGGTCAGAGCTCTGGTCAAGAGCACCTACAGGAGTGACTTTTGAGACATGATAACCGGAAAGAACGTCGTCATAACTGGTGGTAGTAGGTATAACTCCATGCCAGCAACGCCGCAGCAGCCATCATGTAGAGAGCCTAGGAGTAGATGAAGCTGCAGCAGTGCTTGCCACTTGCAGGGGCATAGGCCGAGGGCTTGTGGAGAAGCTGCTTGCAAGGAACAACAAAGTCATAGCAACTACCAGAGATGCGAAAAATGCAACTGGCTTGCAGCAACTTGCGGCAGAGCACCCAGCTCTTACAGTTACAGAGCTTGACACCAGCAGCTCCAGCAGTATTACCTCATGGGCTGCATCTCTGATGCAGCAGCTCCCACATGTAGATGTAAGTTGGTCTTTTTTTTATGTTGTATAAACACATTATTCCCTTTTCCTTTCCGTGATATGCCAAGCTCAATGTGCCATAGGGCCCGCACCTCAAGCTGTTACGATACAACAGCGAGGTGGAACATAACACAGGTAGCTTTTAACACATAAGCAGTACTACTTGCGGTGGATGCAGCAACTGTGGTAGCAGGTGCAGTACCAGTACACAGCAGGAGTCATGTTGCTTTAAACTGGCCTGGGTACAGTCTGCCGAGCCAAGTTGCATTCGACCCAGTCCTGGGAGCAGGAGTCGCATTAACTCAGCCTTGGGAGCAAAGAGAACATGTAACGTCACTTTAGGCGAGCTTCAACCATGGAATGGTGTGTGGTGTGATGAAGGAAGCAGCTGCTGTCAGTGATATACCAATGAAAGGTCTAGACTGGGCTGCTTGTGGAACTAGTAAGCAGCTCCCACAATTGCAACTCCTGGAATGAGTTGGGTTTGGGTTCGGGTAGAGGCGGCGGATGCAGGGCGGAGGCATGGAGGATTCTCGGGACCCAGGGGGTGTGGCGGGTGGGGTGGAGGGGTCCTCTCCTACCTCTCCTCTGTACTACGACTCATCTCATCACAGAGCATTCAGATGCTTGGTGGTGATTAGCAACAGCAAGGGTAACAACGGCTATGGGCACTGAACCTATGATACATCTTGCTCCTCTGCAGATCCTCATCAACAATGCAGGAATGTATGGCAAGCGCGGCAGCCTCCAGGACTACACAGCAGAGGACTTCCTGCAGCCCTACATTACCAATGCTGTGGGGCCCTTCTTGGTGGTGCAGCAGCTGCAGAAGCAGGGGCTCTTTGCCAAACCTGCCTTGGTGGTTAACATCACCAGCATCATGGCGTCACATGGAGATCAAACTGTCAGCAGTGCTGCAGGAGGAGGCTATGCATACAGGTGGGGGACTTTCCTCGCAGGCATGGCAGCTGTGGTAGCAACAGTGACAGCAGCAGTAGAACAGCGATAGCAGGAGTCATGGCACTGAATGGTAGCAAGAGGGAAAGCAGTTGTAGCAACAGCGATAGCAGGAGCCGTAGCAATGGTAGCAACAGGGATAGTAGCAGTAGCAAGTGCGATTGCAAAAGCCATAGCAGTGGTAGCAACAGCAGCAGCAGCAGCAGTTGGAACAAGACTAGCACCAACGGCAATGGCAATGGTACGTAGCAGCAGCCCGTAGAAATGGTAGTCATGGGAGCTTTCTGAGATGCATGTTGCAGTGGGTGGGGCCGATGAGGTTGCCGGTCACTCCAGGTATATTCGCTGGTGAGAATTTCTGCATTTGACAAGTGAATCATGGACTCGAACAGGGGATGCATATCAAGCAGAACTGATGCAGGTGTGCAGTGGTGCATTCTGGGGTTGTGATTAAAGGAGGGGTCCAGCACCAGCTTGTTTTTTATAGAACTTTAACCAGCAAATAGCATGTGCGATTGACAGGGCAGAGACTGTGCAGCTAGAGGCTGGGATTGCAGATAAGAGACAGGCAACAGGCGAGGTCCGGGATTGACGCTGTCATTAGATGCCTTTACACGCAGACGTCTGCTCATGGTATTGATAAAAGCATGGACAAGATTGCTGCAGAGATCCATGAAGGTTATCCACTGGTTGAGTGGAGCCTCTGATGTACCCAAGCCATAGACCATAAACGGCGACCCTGGATCTCTGTGCTAGGCTGTTTCAAAAGGTGTGCAGTGCCCTCTGTGGGCGTTATCTTAGCTACACATGCATGCAGTTAGGGTTTAGGGTTTTGGTGGTCCGGCCCAACAGATGGGACAATGTTACAATTCATGATACACCATAGCAGAAAGTGCCATAGGCCCTGCACCTCAAGCTGTCACAAGAACAGCGAGGTGGCCATTGTTTGTGGCGTTCTCCCTTCTGACCCCCAATATCTGGTTCCCTTCATTTTTCCTCCAGGGGGGTTGTGATGGGGTGTCAAATACTGGCTATTGTTCGTGCTGCTGTTGTTACTGTTCTACAGGGCATCCAAGGCAGCTCTGAACATCATCAACAAGGCCATGGCCCTGGACCTAGCACCAGAGGGGGTGGACTGTGTTTTGATTCATCCAGGATATGTCCAAACAGACATGACAGGTGAGGGATCTCATTACACTTCATGATACGCCATAGCAGAACACGCCATTGAAGCCGCACCGCAGGCCGTTATTGGGGAAAAGCAAGGTGGAACAGAATACGGATTGTTGTCAGCAAGGGTGGGGGATATGAAGGGAGATGCTGCATGTTATGCTTGCTTGTTGAAGTATGCATCATTGTCAGAAATTGCTACATACTTTGCTCCTTAAAGGCCGACCAGCCTTGCACAACTTCTCCCATGCGTTGTATTGGCATCGTAACAGAGTTCCGAATTTGGTCTGCTTCCAGTCATGTCATCTCTTGGATTGCAAGCACAGCACCATGCAGCAATAGGTCATAAGCTTAGCAGCCTATAATAGCCAGATGCCTGAAATAGGAGGGTATTTTTTTTAGGTTAAGCAAACCATGCAGCAGTTGTGAGAAACTGCTGCATGCATGGTCGCCTGGGTGTAGCAGACCTGTTGCTGCTACATACGGATGCCCCTTTAAAGAGATGAGCTTGTCCCACTAGCTACAACCATAGTCAATCGCACCAGGAGGCTGGCATTGCTGTTGCAACAGAGGACCTGTTGTTTCTGTTCCACCTCGCTGTTCTTTGTGACAGCTTGAGGTGCGGGGCCTATGGCACTTTTGGCTATGGCATTTCATGAAAAGTAATAGTAAGGTCTGCCTGTTGGCTGGGATGTAAGGTAGAGTGAACACGTGGCTGGTGTCTAGCAAATAGCGGCCACATGCCCAATAGGTGCCACCTACGGGGCTCTTTCCTATGCGGGTTGGGCAAACTCTTAGCCACGTGCATTACTCTTACACAGAAGATGGACCTGTTGCTGCTGCCCTCAGGTGGTCAAGGTTGGGTGACTGTAGAAGGAAGTACTACAGGCATACTCAAGGTGTTAGAGGATGGTAGACCACTCAATGGCAGGTGGTATGCCTTCTCTGGGGATGAGATACCCTGGTAGGCAACCACAGAGATGAATTGCCCTCCTGTGCTTTGCCGGGCCGCAGGAAGTGGCCAGCCCTATGTCGGGCGAGCTGGAATTTAAGTTGTTTCCTCTTTCAGTAGACTGTGTCTTATTACTTGCATGCTGGGAAGTGATCCAGGCTATACATGTAGCTCTCTGCACATGCAGTGTGATTGACCGAGCCGTAGACTAAGGGCTTTTTTAGGTCAATGAAGTTTCCTGGGAAGGTTAGTGCTTTTATGGATCAGGAGCCAAGAAAGGTTGCTGCCTTTGTTTCAGAGTGCTTGGACTATAGGCGTTTTGAGGCACCGGACCTGCATCCATATGTGACAAGTGAGACGCTTCAGGAGTTAGGTCTGGTTGAGTACAAGGTTGATACATTTTCGTCTGATTACGATGACTTTGTTGATGAGTTTGGTATTGAGTTAGATGCCCATGGAGCCTAGTTTGGCTCCGTTACGGGCGCCCCCGGTGTGGGGCCAACTTGTAATCTGTAATCTGTTAATCGTTAAATTCATGGGTTTTTCCTGGTAGCATGTCCACTGATACATTGTCGCATCACGTGTGACCAGTAGTGGGTCATTACCAGTGCGCCCAATGGTGCCCAGGTGGTCCGTGCCTAGGTCTTCAGGGAGCCGGTACGGTAGGTCCGTCTGCGGCAATGACATGGCTAACATCCTGGTGACGTTGAGCTGTGCTGATTTTGCCACGTGGGTCTATATCCAGGATACATCATAAACTCGATTGGTTAGTTCGAGGGATGCGAAAGGAGACCGGTGGCGGTGCATGCACAATTCATCCTCGGTTCATTTGCCGACCGACCGAAAGCAATGGCGCTGCCGAAGGCGTCTTGTGTCAATTTTGGGATGATGACTACTGATTCGCAACAGAATGGCCTTTGTAATTGCAGTAAGAAGTTCCTGTATGCTGGATGTTCTCCAAGGACGTGCTATCCTGTGGGAAACTGACCGGCTACAATACAAGATCCCACTCGGCCCCCAAGAGAGTGCACATGGTTCTTCAAACCGAGCTGGGGCGGCATAGCTTGACAAGGATTGTAAAAATTGTATCAATGTCCCTTCTTGTCAAATAACGTTCTTGCACATCGCAACCGAGCACACATTAATCATCAATGCGGTTTACCGCCTAAGTACTTAATTGTGTCAACCAACAACCATGAATCTTCCAGCACCATGTCTGACGTGCTCACACCATGCACAACACATTGCTAACATAAACATTCTATCAAGATACATCGGTGCTGCAGCTCCTCAGATCAACCAACCATATGGCATGAATGACCACGAGCGAGCTGTGCAGATGTTCCCCATAAAACACAATACACAATGATGGTAATGGCAACTTCGACCCAGACTTCACCCACATTGCTAAGTGTTAATGCACTAATATTCAAAACCACCATATCTTTGCTCTTGCTTGTTCATACGTATTCGGCTTGCCCTGGCCGTGGACCAAAACTGCCTCAACTGTGACTTGTACATGAGGGTACTCCAAACACATCCCCGAGTACTACAATCCCATCCTCACATAAACACTCCACAATCCCCCTGCTACTTCCCCTGCTTTACACGCAGCTGTTGCCCTCTGCCAGGCAGTGCCTGTTCTCTGGACCTCGCGTTCCCCGTGGTGCTGCTCCTCCTCCTGCACACCCCTTGCCTAAGCCCTGCTGCTTTCGCTGCTCCCTTATAACTGCTTCTTCCTCCCAGTCTTCGTCTGCTGCTGCTGTGCCTGCTTCCCATTCTGCCCAGAACCGTTCTTCCCCTCCTGCTCCTGCTCTGGCGTTTCCTGCTGCTTCTTGAACCGCTTACACAGGTGCTTATGTGTCCCCCAGTGCGCCACCTGGCACCGCTTGCTACAGTAGTACACCATCTTGCACCCCAAGCATGCCTTGTTAGACGACCCCACTTCAGACTCCCCACTCATATTGACACAGCATGGGTAGCTACAGCCCAACGGATTAGGCACCTCCGTGAGCAGCAATTCAGCCAGCTTTAACATGTCAAACAGATACTCCACCTTCTGCTCTCCACTGGGCTGTGCCACTGTCTCTTGGAAACCTTGAAAGAGCCTATCCACCCCCCACTGGCTGTGGATCAATTCCAGCTGATCCACAATTGGTTCTGGCAGCCCATTCTGAGGGAGCTTCAGCAAACGCTTGGGCACACTCTTAGGAATGACGGCAGCCGTCTTGATGGGCGCGGCACTGCTTGGACTTGAGACGGAGGATGCTATGGCAGGCAATCCCGCACTGGAGCAATCAGGCAAACCACCATTACCAACAGCAGCAGCAGTACTCGACAGCCCTGCCTCTGTACTGCTGCTGGAAGCTGTAGTTGAGTGCCCTGCGCCTCCCTCCCCTGCTGCCCCGCGCTCACTTGCTGCCAGGTGCACCTGCTCAGTACACCACGTCAGACTCACAATTGTGTCCATGATATTCTCCACACTCATCGCCCCTGAGCTACCGTATATGCCTTCCCTGCTGCTGCTTGCCCCACTGCAGTGCATCCCACTCCCCCGCCTGCTGCTGATAGTCACGCTGCTCTCCCCGCCTTCGCTGCTGCTGCTGCTACTGCCCAGCTCGAAGTGACTGGCGCTGGTGCATTGCACCCCACTGCCCCTGCTGCTGTTAGTCATGCTGCTCCCCCTGCCTCCGCTGCTGCTCTTACTGCCCAGCACGTGGCTGGTGCTGGTGCATTGCACCCCACTGCTCCTGCTGCTGGTAGGCACGCTTCTCTCCCTGCCCCCGCTGCTGCTGCTGCTGCTACAGCCCAGCTTAAGGTGGCTTGTGCTAGTGCGGTGCACCCCACTGCCCCTGCTGCTGGTAGTCACGCTGCTCTCCCCGCCTCCGCTGCTGCTACTGCCCAGCTCAAGGTGGCTTGTGCTGGTGCTGCGACTACTGTCAACCTGAGGATCCTTACAGGCATTTTCCCTCGCTCTGATGGCAGCGATCAGGCTCCTTTTACAGGGCAACAGCAGCTGCCCAGCAGCATTCACCCCACGTGCCAGCCAGAGGAGGGCAACCAGCTGAATGCCACGAGGAGTGAAGAGGTGGTTTGCTTCTAGAGGCCTAGTTCGACGTACAAATGCGTAAAAAGGCTCCGCAATGGGATCTGCTGTCATGCTGTTAGCCTCTGTGGCCAACCAAGTGAGCATGTAAGGAAACCACTTGAACATGCCTGCTGCTACCTCCTCCTTCATCTGCTGCTCATGCTCTGCCACGCTGCTGAGGCCCTGCTGCTCAGAGCCCTGCACACAGCCCACCCCAAGCTGTTCTTGCTGCTGCTGCGCTGCACAGATCATCCCTTTTACGCAGCTGGCTACTGCTGACAGGTAAGCCTTGCTATGCTCCCAGCTGGGCAGCAGCTTTGCGTGAACATCCCCAGATAACAGACCTGGTAGCAGCAAGGAGCCACCCAGCCTTGCAGCAATAGTTGCTGGGTCTAGCCCTGCAGTACTGCCGCCCTTGACCATGACTAGCCTGCAACACTGCTCCACCGCCTTATAGTAAGCCAGGGGGTTGCTTCCGGCGACCATCAGAGCATCCTCTGCAAGCATCACCACATATGGCTAACCATTAGGTGAATACCTTGCAAACACTATCTATTCATGCGAACAAGAGCAAAATAGTGGTGTGTAGTCAGTTTCAGGTACCAATCTTTAAGAATAAAAGCAAAGCCCGCCAGTGCAGCAGAGTAATGCAGATGGCCCATGCAGCCAGCAAGATATGTGCTCACTACCTGGCGCTATCATCTTACATTTTGCACATCAGCAGTATGCTATAAGATGATTGGCGCTGCCTATCATTGATGGTGTGAAGATGCATAACATTCGCACAAAAAAGCAACCCGGAAGCAGATATAATCCTCCTTTTCCGGTCAGAACTCCTCCATGCTTTGCACTTTGCTTGGCTTTGCTGGAGGATGGCATTATGCACCCAACCGTTTCAGCTGTTCCAACTGCCCTGGCCCCATGAGAATTCTGTGAAGTTATGCCTTACTTACATGCACGGCTGTGAGAGGCCAAGCCGCCCTGTTGGAAGGAGAGAAGCAAGTAGACCAGGCAACGAGCCCTGCAGATGACATCCTATGATGCACATCATAATGAAGAATATCACGTCCTGAGCTGCAGGAGACCATGCTTAACATGTCCCTATTCAAAGCTGCCGGTATATGCTGTTGCAGGATACGTCTACATGCATAGTTACCATGTCACCAAACCACCCACCTTCACCCCCCAGTCGGCTGACACTCAGGAAAACCATCGCCATCTGCTCCAAGCAAGAGCCCTCCATTCGTGCCTCTGACTGCGGTGACCCAAAGGGTTGGGTGCCCTTTGGTCGCCGTATCAACGCAAGCATCAGGTTGAGCACTTGCAGCATCATGCTGGCCCTGGCTGCCAAGAAAGCCCCCCGATCTGCCCGCGAAATTGTATGCATCCCACTATTGAGGATCAGCAGGATGTTCAGGAGTACCTTCATCCCGTCACGGCCCTCCTCCACCTCTGCCCCTGCTAAAGCCAGCAGCTCCAGCAACAGCTGCAGATCGCCAGCTGAGCTCAGGAATGAGCGCTTGGTATGTACGGCACTGCTCGTACCTTCTAGAAGCCCATAGAAGGCTGGCTCCAGGAACACGCCAGGCCGTGTAGTACTAGTAATTCCCCTCCGTGCTGCAGCAAGAAACTGCAACTTTGTAAACACCACTTGCGCTGCAAGGGCTGTTCTGCCAAATGCTGCTGCTGCCAGATCGTGGTCTGGAGGGATCTCCAGCTGTGCAAAGCTGCCAGGAGCACCAGCAGCAGTAGCTTGGACTGCCGCGGATGTACAGCTGCTGCTACTGCTGCTTCCAGAACTAGAGTTGTTACTCCTACTGCTGCTGCTGCTGCTCCTGTTGCTGCCATGCTGATGGCTACTCTTGCTGCCCTGTTTACTGCTGCTGCCCCTGGTTGAGGTCCCCGTAGCAGCTCTTCCCTGCTGCCCATGCTGCCGCTCCTCCTGCTTGAGTTTGCACCAGCCAGCCACCGTGAGCAGGTTTGCTTGCACAAAAGCTGGGTTGTATATCAGCTGCTGGAGGTGAGGGGAGGTTACTGGGGTACCCTTGTCCCGGTAAAGCTCGTGAGCCTGGGGCAGCGCAACTGCATGGGATATAGCGACCCTTACGAGGGCTTTTTCTACTTTTGCGGCGGGGTACCGGCTAGCAGCTGCGTCAGAAGATAGGGCTATCTGGTACTCCCTGCCGACACTGAAGATGCTGCTCAGAAGGTTGGCTGTGGTAGGCGTTGTGCTGTGGAGGAGGTACTGGAGGCTTGTTACCAGCTGCCACAGTGGCTCTGCAATGACATCCACAAAGCCTGGTGGCTGCTGCTCCAGGAGCCAGCGGAGAAAAGCAGGTAAGCTCTCCATCCAGCCTGCATTAAGACAAGATCATGAGTTGGTGCCTGTATATAATTGCCACGACCATTATCGTACTTATTGTTATTATTAACTGTCATGATATGCCCGTAGCAGAAAGTGCCATGGCCATATCATACTGCATTTGTTTCATGCAGACTGGCCACTACTTGCACTCCTTTGCCCAGCTGGCGCACATGAAAAATGGGAGCGGGCCATGTTTGACAAGAGACCTGACATGGGCCCATATGTGTTATGCTGTGAGTGATGTGTGCAGGCATAGCTTTTAAGCTGTATGCCTTACATAGTGCAAGCATCAAAATAACAGCAGGGAAGTCCGCATAGCCCCTACCAAAAGCAATCTGGATATAAGACAGAATGAAGAAGGGGTAGGCATTCCCCACAGTCAGCAGCACTGCTGCAACGATCAGACACCCAGCAGGTAATCATTTCACCATAGGCAGCACACATGACTGGGGCAGGGAAAAACGCCATTACCACACTTATACCACTCCCGAGGGTTAACAGGGCTTTTTAGGAGGCAAAGGCTTTTAAGCTAACAAGCATAATGCACTATAGATTGCCTATATATAGAAGCATGCACTATACGTTATGTGTAGTGTAGCTTGCAGTATAACTCTTTCACCTCCTAGACCTCCTTGACCTCCTAGACATCCTTGACCTCCTACTGAGAGCACTGCTTCCTTATCATTGAGACTGGCTTGTGAGACAGCCAAGGCACGCTGCTAAACTTAGGGCACCAATATGCCATGTGCTATACACAGAGGACCTAGACATGTTTACATTGTCCACATTACCTGATGCTTCCTCTAACTGCCTGCTGCAGGACAGCAGTGTGCCGCTTCCTGCTGCCTCGTGCTCTGATGCTGGTGTAAGCATGTCAACATTGTTGGGGTTGACAGACATGGTGACAGCACGCAGAGTGGCCATGACGCAGAACCAAGTTGACTCATGAGGATTGTTGGGTGGCGGTGCCTTGAAGTTCTGGCTAGGGTTCTGCTGCAGCATGTGGAAAAGCCTCGCCAAAACCCGAACTGCCTCGCACCGCACAGCTGCTTCTGCTGCACTGTAAGATATATGATCTGCTATTAGTGGTGCTGAGAGGAGCTTCTGGGTTCTGGCTAACAGCTGCTGTAAGCGGCCTTGCTTTGGAAGGGGCTGGTCCGCTGGCCAGTTCAGGAAAGCTTCCGCCTCAGGGTCAGACCACATCGCAACCACTTCCATGTACGCAGGCTCGGTCAGGTGGTTACTTCCGGCCATGCTTGTCACGCGGGTAGATCAAGCGGCCCTGCGAGATGGTGGTTACGTTAAGCTTGTCTTCCGTAAGTGGACGACCACACGCATGCTATCGCACCCCTGAAGCAATATCGTTCCATTTACGACGTAAACGTCCAGCTTACGCGCTTGCTAGCGAGGCTATGGTGTACAGGCCAAGTGCATCTGCAGATCCTACCCCTTCCATCTGCCACCCACACTCACTACGTTCAATGCCAGATCTCTGTAACAACATACCTGTGTCAAGGAGATGCCCGCACAATGTATGATCTGCTCGGGAAGGGCCGGAACTATGAGCTGAGAGCAGACCTACAAACTGGCATAACTACTGAGCCAACATAGAATCATGCAGCTCACATGTGGCACATTATCACGGGCAAAGGGCGGCTGTTGCTAACTATGCAGTTGGCAAGATTACAGTCCTATTTGCGTTGGCCGGCGGTGTTTCGTCACCGGAATTGCAGTGCTAGTGTGTGGTACTTCAGGGGCCATGAAGCATCCTGGCCCTTCACAAACTGCAGGTGGATATGCAAATGTTATTCGGGCCCACCTACCCTCCAGTAGGGCAAAGCTGAGGAGCCGGTAGGTCGTCTGCCCGCACACGGCTTGAGTCTCGTAGCTTGCATGCTCGAACTAATATCGACCCACTGGATGCCAACACTGGAACCAAGATGTGCACGTATTCGCTCCTCAAGACGTCCGTGCTAATAGAATCCATCTCAAAAAATTTATACTCACTTATGGACTAACCAGAGACGCTAGCGAGGGAGACTCCGCATGACGAGCCTGGCACTTCTCCTGCATGTACCGACACAGCCATGGAGATTTCGATGCCACATATCCAAGTACCAACACTATCTATCTGAGCAGTGCTCGTCAGCCGTGGCTTGCCCAGGACGCTCAATTCGTTGTTCTGCATTAGAAGCAGCAGAGCTGCGTCCAACTCAAAGTGGCAGCCAGTCTCTGGGCACAGTGAGTGCCCGGGCAGCATCTCATAGTCGTGGGAAGTGGCACGGTCTCGTCAATCTTGAAGCTGGGCTCAGATCAAACTTGAAGCTCGGCTCAAAGCTTGGTCCTGATTCCCAGCCGCGACAATTCTATAGACTGGAAGTTGAACGATCAGTTCCATCTCCAGGTTTGTACCAAGCATTGGACCAATGCTCAACACCCTCTGCCTGCAACCCTAAACCCTAGATTCCTGCAAAACCACTCAATCCTCACTCCTCAAAGTAATGCTTTCTGACCCATGCCTTGAACTGGGCACATGCCTTCTGTATGCTGCCGCCATCAGCCCCACTGTCTGCAATCAGCTCATCACCATGGACTAGCCGAATGCGCATGCCAATGTCCACCTCCTCCCCTGCCTTGTACCTGAGCAGGGCAAAAGAACCAGCAACAACACAAAAGGGTTTAGGTTCCACAAAGATGAACTGTCATGACTGCGTGATTGCAACACCAGGTCCTGCACAATGTAGTCGCCGTGCCTCTGCCCATTCCAAGTATTGACACAATAAGCACATCCATGGGCTGTACATACATCAACAGCACGTATGTGGTCCTATTCGCAACACCTCAGGTGGGATTGGGAAATGTGACATTTCCCAATTCCTGGCCATACCATGCATGCATTGCATCTGCAGTGTTCAATACTGTTGCATGTACATGCGGTCATCCCACTCTGTAGGGTTGACTGGGTGACTACTCTAGGGCATCGTCTTCCCCACCAGACTCGTATTGCACTACTATCTGAACTATACCGTATCATTTCACCAGTAGGCATGCCTTCCCATCCCCATCCCGCCCTTCCTAAAATATGCATCCATTTGTAGGATTCGTGTATAACCTCTTCCCCCCCCCCCAAATGCTGCTTAACTCCCAAGTGCGCCAGCATTATTAATTGTGCGGGCTGGTGTTTATGGGGAGGGCGGTGGCAAAAACAACACCACCCCACCCACCCAACACCACCACCACCCACAACACCCCACCCCCCAAAAAACAAACACCACCAAACAACAGCCCCCCCCTCCCCCCGTACCCCCCCCCCCTCCAAAGCCTACCTTGGTCCCGCCTTGACTGCTGCCTCATAGTCCTGCTTCTCCTTAGCCAGCAGCTCCTGTGTGTCCACCTTGAGCCCTGCTACCCAGGCATCTGCTGCTAGGGGCTTCCCGGTCAGCTGCTGCACCAGGTCAAGGAACATGGAACCATTGCCTGGCTGCCAGTACACGGAGGTGAGGTCACCACCAACCTACAGTAGAAGCAGCAGCACGGGCAGCTGGTATCGCGGCTCAGAAGCAGCAGCAGGTGCTGCAGCTGTCACTTCAGCTAAAGGCAGCAAGCTGCTATTTTTCTATTTTTCCCCTATTATTAGCTGCTATGTTGTTTCTATTCTTATACTATTTTTTAATCTTTTTTTCATTTATTAGAAGCAGTGCTGTCAGCTGCTAATGCAGGAGCAGTAGCAGCAGAACAGTAACCACTCAGCATCTCTACATTGAGAACAAGACCAGACAAGTTGACGGAGGCCGCGAACGCAACCTTGGAATTGCCAGTACACAGAGGTGAGGTGAGCACCAACCTACAGCAGAAGCAGCATCAGCAGCTGTTATTGCGGCTAGAAGCAGCAGTTAGAAGCAACAGCTAGAAGGCAGCAGCATATGCAGCTAAAGACAACAATTAGAAGCAGCAGCAGCTGTTACTTCAGCTAAAAGTGGCAACTAGAAGCAGCGCTGTCCGACAGCTGAGCTACTCTTGAGGGAGGAGTCGCAGCAAAAATTGTGCACTCAGGTACTCTACAACGGATACAAGACCAGAACAACTGCACAGGTGGCAGTGATTAATATCATTTGCTAGCCACTGGGGTGAGGTCAGTACCAACCTACAGAGACGCAGCAGATGCAGCAACTGGCACCATAGCGCCGCTACTAGCAGCAGGGCAAGCAGCAGCAGGTGGCATGTTATGGGAGCAAGGTACCCGGACATACACTGCGACAAGTTCAGCAGACAGAGCAAACAAGGGAGCAGTGAAGATTCATGCTAGTCTGTGCACGGAAACAAGCTCGGCACCAACCTACAGGAGAAGCAGGACATTCAGCTGTTGTCACAGCAGCATTAGCAGCAGAAAAATCTGCTCTAAGCATTATCACATTGTCAAAGGGGACGATCAGAAGCCATGCAGGTAAAAACATACTCACAGCAACTGTACAGACACATGCCAGAAGGACCATACTGCTGTATGGGGGCTTGTTGCAGATGTCAGTGCAAAGCATGTGCTTCAAAAAGAAAAAACAAGCAGGAACAAGGAGCATAGCGTCCAGGATTGCTCATACAAGCAATTCATTGCCACTTGGAGATATCAGTCGTGGTCTCTCCAAAGTCTGCAAGGAGTCCCAGGCTCATGGTTTGCAAGAAGCGTCACCTGGGTTTTAGGTCATCCGACTTTTGTAAAACCCCATACCTTCTGGTTATCAGTGATGGTGCCATACTTCTCCAAGAAGTGGTCCCGCGTCTGATGCACGCTCATCTCAGCCAGGACATACCTGGGCAATGCAAAACACAGAGAAACAATGATATTAGCATTCCATCTCCTTAGTAAGATGGGACAGAAGGATGGAGCGTCGGCCAGGACATACCTGGGCAATGCAAAACACAGAGAAACGATGATATTAGCATTCCATCTCCTTAGTAAGATGGGACAGAAGGATGGAGCGTCGGCCAGGACATACCTGGGCAATGCAAAACACAGAGAAACGATGATATTAGCATTCCATCTCCTTAGTAAGATGGGACAGAAGGATGGAGCGTCGGCCAGGACATACCTGGGCAATGCAAAACACAGAGAAACAATGATATTAGCATTCCATCTCCTTAGTAAGATGGGACAGAAGGATGGAGCGTCGGCCAGGACATACCTGGGCAATGCAAAACACAGAGAAACGATGATATTAGCATTCCGTCTCCTTAGTAAGATGGGACAGAAGGATGGAGCGTCGGCCAGGACATACCTGGGCAATGCAAAACACAGAGAAACGATGATATTAACATTCCATCTCCTTAGTAAGATGGGACAGAAGGATGGAGCGTCGGCCAGGACATACCTGGGCAAAGCAAAACACAGAGAAACGATGATATTAGCATTCCACCTCCTTAGTAAGATGGGACAGAAGGATGGAGCGTCGGGCATCTCATCTCAGGATGGGAACAAATCACTGCCTCATTTTCAATCTTCACAGATGCCGTGCACAGTAAACACCGCAACATTTTGGCGTAAGCTCTATCCAACAAGAATACATTTGATGGAACCCAACAATTAAACAACTTAATAAGCACTACAGGAAGCAGACTTAGCAGATGATCTAGACAACCAAAAGTGACCATGCCCTTCCACCTGTCGCAGTTGCCGATCTCTGCTTCAGGTACAGTACAAGCCAACCCACAAGCTGCGGGCAGGCTTTAATTGAAGAAGAAAACCAGACGACCGCCAGCGTACCCGTGGCACATACTAAATCAGGCTTTGAAGGTGCCTATTGTCTCTCCAAAACAATTACAATCTGATGTGTGGTCATCAGACAAACCACCAGAAAAGCCAGATTTGAAGCACAACAGGAAAGCACCATCAACACCAACCATCCTTTCAGGGTTATGGCTCTTGCCTCACGAATGACTTATAACTTTGGTTTCCCTGCCCGTTGCCTTTCATCGTTTTCCTCTCCACCACCAGCCCCGCTTACCCATGGTAGTAACAGCTTGCCTGATCAGCGAGGATGTGTGGTAATCAGATACGCCACCAGAAAAGCCAGAGTCAAAAACACAACAGAAAACCAGCCCCAGCCCCAATCATCCTTTCAGGGTTACAACTCTTGTCTCACAAACGACTTATGTAAAAGGCTTCTCGGCCCGTTGCCTTGCATTGATTTGTTCCCAACAATGCAATGCAGCGGGCAGGGAAGCCGTTACCCCCCCCCCCCCCCCCGCTCCCTTACCCATGGTAATAGCAGCTAGCCTCATCTGCGAGGATGTGAGGCACTGACAGCAGTGGTCTTGGGCTGAGTCCCCCTTGTACCTTGTTCTCCACCTCATCTGCTAACTGCTGCAGCTTCTCCACACTCAGCTCCTCAGCAGGAAGCTCATACAATGCCTTCTCAAAGTAGGGCACTGCAAGCATGGCACGCACCTGCAGGAGAGGACGTGGCAAGGGAGGGATTCAGTGCGAGGAGGGGAGGGGCCGGGAGGGAACAAGCAAGGGGACGAGACGAGGAAAAGAGCCGGGGGAGAGCAGGGCCCTGGGGGGGGGGGGTAGGGGCAGGGGGTGGGCGGGGGAGGAGGGTACCGAGGCCAAGTACACGTCTGCTGGGGGAGGGGGCCGGGGGGGTTCTCCCATGTAGCGCTCAAGGCACCACTCCATAGATGAGGGCAGATGCTTTAACTGTTCTGAAAGCAAAAGTCTCTAGCAAAAACAGACCCTCCAGCTGCAGCTAGTTGAGCATGTGGCAGCAGATGAAAGGTTGTGGAGGGGCAGGACTTGGGCGCAACCATTAACTTACTATGTTTCTGCAGCGGTTGCCTTACCAGAGACAGGTCTTGGAGCTTTCGCGGAGCAAACACAGCCTAGCTACGTGCTTAATTCCAGTGCAGCATGCTACCAGGAAGTGTTTTGCAAGCAGCTACTTTGCTATACTATCGTGAGACAAACGCCAAGGGGTCTGATTGGATCCTCAGATAGCCGTATAAACAATATGACACGAAGAGCCTCAGCAATGATGTAAGTGGCTGTCAAACTAGCAGCACATGAATGGTCACAACCTGCTAGGTTATAAACACCTTCTGCACAATGCCATGCCATGTTAAACACCATCAAGGGCTCACCCAAGACTCAAAACCATAAGGCACAAGCTTGGTCCATAAGCTAAGCCGTGGCCTCAGCAGACAGTTGCTTCTCACTAATGAAGGCAATGTTCACCACATTCGCACCAGCTCCTCATCTATTTGACATGAACCCACACAAACCGATCACGGATCACACCCACAGGACAGTAGTGACAAAGGAACGCACATTCGCTTCCTGCTGTTACCTCCCTACTGAGACATGCAACCGCTCCAAAGCATCCACTTAGCTACCCAACACTTACGTGCATGCCTGCACGCGTACTGCTCTAAACACTTGTACTGGTGCGTACTGCTTATGCTTGCTGTTTTTGTAAAACTTGAAATGCAGGGCCTATCGTACTTTTGCTATAGCAGATATGGTGTTTGATAGTACTGCCTATGCCCAGAAGCTGCTGCCTCACCATGAAGACCTCGTAAGGGTGTGTGTCCTTGTGCATCTGCTCCACCACAGTCCAGGGTATAGGGCTACCATCACGGTCTAGGGCATAGCGCCCCAGCCAGGAGCCATCCTTTGACAGGGAGTCCAGGAACATGGACTGGTTCTCAGCATATGCCACACTGGTGGGGGCACGCTCCTGAGGGCAGGGTTGAACGGGAGGTATGAATTAGGTGGGTTGCAAGGGATGAGATGGGGTATATGATAAGATGTCAGAGGTGAGAGAACACAAAAGACCCAGGCGTCTTGGCAAAGATTGTCAAGCCCAGCATGGAAGACATGGCGCATGAGATCTGGCTCGAAAACATCCCGTGAGCTGAGAGATCAAGAAGAATGCAAAAGGAACACGGGGAGCCCATTGGCAAAATAACACTGTGCAGGTATTACTGCCATTAGAGCTTTATGTACTGCTCGTTGGGAAGGTGGATGCAGCACTATCTAGACAAGGCAACAGTTCTGCAATCGATAAATAGCATACAGCAGGTTCACAGTTGATTGATTTGATATGCACCACACTGACGTTTGTTGCAAACCTGCTGCCCCTGGTCCTGCCAGATGAAAGCATACATAAGGCAACCGCTACATTAATGCATCCACCATGAAGGGGCCTCTAGAAGACAAAAGGCAGTGCTGATATGTCAACAGGGCTGATGGCTTTCTGAAAGATGCAAAAATATTCAATTTAAATAGGGACAAGCAAGCATGAGATCAAGCAAAAGCATGCCTGCTCCTATTACAAGCATGTCCCCGTCCAGTCTGCTGTACGTTTTCATTCATGAGTTCACAACTACGCTTGGCAATTAGACCATAGGAGGTGTATGAAAATCAGGTGATCTTCTGAAACCGCCCCGTCTGCCACAATCTGTTCACGTGAAGTGCGTGTCAGGCCCCTGGCCCCAGCCCAGGGGAGGGAAGAGTTGCACCAGGGCACACTCCGCCCCCCACAATGAGGGCACACCTCATATGCTGTTCCCCCTACCTGTGAGAAGAATGGGCTGTGCTGGTCCACATTAGCAAAGTGTGCAGCATGACCCCCCTCGTGCAGCAGTGTCTCTAGTGCTGTCTTCCCACTGCCTAGCTGGTTGGGAGTGGCCAGGGATGTGAAGTTAGCCAGGGCAGGGGTCCAGCTGCCATCAGCAGCACGCCAAGCACACTGCAAAGACCAAAGACCAACAGGCAAAACATCGTCAGCTGCTATTTCTCTATACAGATGTTGTCTTAAAGACAACTGACGCTTCCTGTATAAAGGTTTTGGCCCTTATACCAGACGTTTAGTGTATGTATGCCCAACTGACAGGGACGGCAAAGGGGAGTATCAAAACGCAGGGCATATAAAGCAAGCAGGATATTGCAATGATCAAGCAGCACGACCCATATATTCTGACAGAGCTTATCCAGGTTGGCTGCCGTTAAGGGTTTAGGGTTTAAACCCTTAAACCCTAAACCCTTAAACCTAAACCCTAAACCCTAAACCCAACCTTCTCAGCATGGACATCTACACCTATGCCAGGGGAGGTGCCCACGCACACTGCAGATTCCCAGGATAAAGAGATAGGGCCATATTGAGTTTAGTAGGTTTGGTAGTCCTTGCGGCTCTCTTGGGCGTCTGCAGCTCATGCTAGGGGTCAGTCAAAACGCAACTGCTAAACCTGACATGTCAGCCGGTGTGTGTATACATCCCATACTTCAACTAGTTAGTGTAAGATATGCCATAGCAAAAATGCCGTGGGCCCTGCAACTCAAGCTGTCAGAAAGAGACGGCAAGGTCACACATAGCAATGACATGACAGTCCGCAATCCTAAAACAAGGCAGACAACAAATGCATAGACACACGGGCCCAGCAGGCAATCCACCTCACCCCCTACAATACCCTTCTATGGCTCAGTTTCAGCCTGCTTCAAGTATTCAATCCTAGACCCTAAACCCTAATCCTGGTGAACCGTAAACCCTGGACCGCCCCTCACCTGGGGCCAGTGGCAGAATCCATTGGAGTACTTCCCATTCCTGTCACAGAGGTCTAGTGTCATGACTGAACCCTTGTAGTGTATCCCCAGGCCAGCAAAGGTGCGCACCCACACGTCCACGGCATTCTCAAAGGGGAAGTAGGGGTCAGTGGCCTTGGTGGTGTCACCTGCAGATGTATGGTGATAACAAACAAAGAAACAGTTGTCAATGTGGCAACCGCAAGAGGGGCTGCTTAATTGAAGCACCCAAACACACCATCGGATGGATCCAGTGACAATGGCAATGGCAATGGCACTGGGGATCAATACAAGAGATCGATCCTCCAGCCATTCAAGAAGCATGTGTTCAACTTGATCGGGAAAAGATCAACTTCTTGGTGGTTCCAAGAACATCAGGGTCACGGAATCCGATTCCATGGCATACAGCGCGATTGTACATAAACTCAAAAGAAACCATGCCTGATACTGTGCATGCAGAAACATGAAAAGGGGAACTAGAGGTTAGTGGCCTTGGTGATTTCACCTGGGGGCCTTGAAGAGGTAGGCGGGGAGAAGAGGGCACATGTGGGCTTTACGGCAGGGGCTTCAATGCAACGAAGTGAACGGATTGAGGTTGAGGGCTAAGGCTTAGGAATCAGGGCACCAATGGCCGGGGCCTTAATAAGGGGTCCCTACATGAGAACGTAGAAAACCAGGGGAGGAAAGAAGGGGGAGGGGGCAAAGGGCACCCAGGAGGGGGGGGGGGGGGGGAGGGAATACCATAGGAGTCAAGAATCCAGAAAAAACAGTACACTTTGATCCTCCTGCTCAAACCTTCTTGCTGCTTCATGCCCCCTTGTAACAAAATTGCTCCCTGCTTCTGGTGCTGCTGATTCCTCTAGCACCCAAACCCCTAAACCCGTCCAATAGAGCCATACCCCCCGCCCCTCCACCCCTCCCCTAAAAGCATGACCCTTCCCTGTGCAGCCACCGTGCTTCCTATTCCCTTATACCACCACCGCCACCATACCACTTCTCTCTCTTCTCCTTCCCTCCTCCCCAGCTTCCCAAAGCCCTGCCCCCCGCCTTCGATGCCCGTTTTGCAAATGTCCCCCTCCTCCCAGTCCCCGCCATCCCCCCCCCCACCCCGCCCCACCCCTCTCCCCTCTACTTAGCGTTTGCTACTGTCCTACTTCTTCTGCCCCTCCATCCCCTGCCCCCTCCTCCCCC
>OY744495.1:4008325-4149274 GCA_963556185.1 Pseudopediastrum boryanum
CCCCCTTTCTCCCCTCCCTCCCACCTGTACTGTGCCAGCTCTGCCTCAAGCGTATTGAGCTCCTCCTTCAGTTGTACTGCCCTGGGGTCCTCAGTGATATGGCACAGGAAAGTACGCTCCATGATGGCTAGCACCTTCTTCTGACCATCTGACAGACCCTCAGCCTGAACAGAGGAAACAGCAAGCTCTCTGATTCTGTCTTATCAAACTCTTGCTTCATCCTGATGCTTTACACAGACCCTTATTGGTACCCATGGGAGCAGCATAGCCAAGTACATCTAAATTGAAGTACTTCAGTATGCAGGCAACGTCCCCTTGCAGCCTTCCTCGCATCCAGCCCTCAGTAAGCACAGCTAAGAATTACTTGTAAAGAGCCTCCCCCACTGCTTGCGTCTGCTCAAGACCAACAACAGCACCCCTCACAAGGCCTTGCAGGTACAGTCATGTACTCTTTGACAGTTCCAGCTTTTGCCATGGTGCTATTGCCTTGATCCGAACACCTCTGGCTGCAATGATTGCATGAAAGCTTGATAGCTCTTTCCAACCAGCAGAGCTTGAAAAGCTCCTTGTTCATGGTCTCTACCACCAATTCTCTTTAAGAGGCTCATGTGGAGCCCTACCCAAAGACATGAGCCTCGACTGGGGGCATTTGATTACCTTTGAAAGTATGCCATAGCAAAGAGTGAGACTAGGCACCGCACCTCAAGCTGTTATACTGGCGAGGAGGTGAAACAGACTCCGGGTTGTCTTGGGCAAGCAACAAGAAAATAATGACAACATATGCACAGACCAACTGGGGACATATCCACCTCAGCTCCCTGGACACAGCCCTGGTAGCCACATCATCTCTCACCTTGAGGTGCTCCCTGACCTGCTTCAAGGTGCTGGCATCTGCTAGGAAGGTCTCGTAGTCGGTTTTGGTCTTGGCAAGGGCCTCGCTGCTGTTGTCCTGCACAGCACCAGACAGCAGCACACATAAGAGATCTAGGTTACAAGAAGATGGGGAGGGGTGGGGCGGGTTACTATACTCATCAGGAGCATTTGACCAGTAAACTCTGAATGTGGCAGAGCAGATACAGGCCATGCAACCAGCTGTCTCACATCAACCAGAAACATGTTTGTGAGGCATTCTGTTTTAACCCAATCGACTGCGTGTTTACAGGACATACAAAGCTAGGCACCTGCTTTGGTGTAAATTTTTCATGAAGCCAACAGAGACTGGGAACATCTCATTCCTGGCATCCTGGCGTCATTACACCCTCCATCATTATTCAACATGTAAGACCGGCTAGGCTGGTAGGTCAAGCCATTCCGACCAAGCAGCACACAACCAGCGATTTGTGGAGCCATACCACGACATACCAGGCCTACCATCCCACAGAGGGGATTGTGAGGGGGCCAGTAACTGCAACTGCACAGCTACATGTTCATAAGCAAGTTCTTGCCTGCACCACCTCCAAGTAACTAACAGTGCAGTGCAAAGCTGTTTTTTTGCTCAAGCCATCATGCTGCTGCTAATGCGGCAGGTCGACGTACTAATGCGGCGTGGTAACGGAGCTTTCACCTTCAGGGCCATCTTTGTCGCCCAGAAGTTGTCCTCGTAAGACTTATGCACCTGTACGAGAAGGCCCAAATTAGAACCCAAAGAATCGGCCTTCCACTTGGCGGTTGTGTGCCGAACGCACTGTTTTGTGTGCGACTACTAATTACATATAGCTTAAAGAGAGCGCGAAGACATTTGCTACTGACGAGGTTGTTTCGAAACATTGATGCTGGTGATCAGGCGGTTACCTTCTCATACTGCTTGTTCAGCGAGTCAATGAACCGCGTTACTTCGGGAGGTCCTGAAAGAGCCTGACTCATCGTGCTGTGCTGCACCTGGCTTGTTGCTACACGGACTACACTTCTGATATTGATTCGTCTGAGGCTCTGCAACATGCAGCTCTTCCTGGCACGTGCTTGAGGAACCCGTGAGCTATGAGTCTGCATGAGTCCACCTCCACCGCTAGCCTGGGATGATACTCCTTTGCAGCAGGGCAGGGGCCAAGCTACCAGGAGTCTTTGGAGAGCGGTAGCACCACAAAATCACTCGTAGTAACCGGTGTAAGCCTGAGGCACGTCTTGAGCGTGATATGGCAATAAAGCGCACAGCAAGGCTAGGGTCCAAGGCTAGGTGGTGCCTTACACACGAATGCGACCTGAATTGGACAAAAAAAGTGGACCACTACCGTCAAGAGAGGATGCCAAAGTTGGTAGCCAGAGCACCGCCCCTGCAATTGGTTACCGCCAAGCAGCAGAAACACTTCTAATGCTGGAAGCAGTACCTGCCAACATTGAGCGACATGCGTACTTCGAAGCCCGCATTGAAGGTGGGTCACCAGGCCAATCCAATGTAACCCATGCAAGTGACGTCAGGCTGAAAGCCAAGAAAGCATACGTATGTGGCATCAGCGACAATCTTGGCAACTCACACGACCCTCTCCGCATATGGCAGAAGCACGGAGGCAATGCAGCGTGCAACAGGGACCTCTCGACCTCTTGTCTGGTAGATCCTTCGCGAACTTCATAGGACGACCTCCTTACTTGTGGCTTTCAAAGGGACCTGCCCTTATATATATAACATATATAACATGCAGTGTTTCCGAGTCAATTGTTTGGGACACTCATCAAGGAGGCTCCCTTGCTCCAGCCGTGGCAGCAGGCCAGCAAGGCGCCAAACCGTAGTCACGCTTGCTTTCAAGACAGAAATAACCCCAGCATGGAAGAACACTGTAGCTGGATATGATCTTACCAAGGACGAAGCTTCCTCGCTATCTAAGATCGCTCCTCCTGGATCTGGGACCATATCATTGCAACGCCTGCAAGGCATCCTCCGCGACGGCCTGCAAAAGAAGCACGCGGACCTGCAGGAGCTCGAGGGAGCAGTACTGGCAACAGAACAGATCTCCTTGGGAGCTTTATCTCCGTTAGACTCCAAGCCTCGACCCGAACCTGCGCGAGGTACCGGTATGTGGCAACCGGTCTTTGCCTCCAGCGGAGGGTTCCCCAGACTCCTTTACATTCCAGTCCCTGAGTACTTCGACATGACCCAGTCAGACGTGAACCAATCTATCGACATCATCACCGAGCTTGGGCCGATCACTACACACTTCTTGGGCGAGTGTTCCTGGCTGAGTGACACTGAGTTCAGCTACAGCATCAAGCAGATCAAAGTTGATGTGGGAAGTTGGTCAGGCACCTTTGGTATGCCAGCAAAGCTTGACAACGTGCTATCATTCTTCTATGTAGAAGGGGACTTGGCTTGTGCAAGGAGCAAGCTGGGTGGCACCATGCTGCTAGTTGCTGATCCAGCCGGCAGCAAGAAGTACATTAAAGAGTAGAGTGCTGCGGACGACAGAGCCACCACAACCTTGGCTGTGAGCAGCTACTGGTGACCCGCAGAGCCTCTCTAACAAGCTTGCAACCTCTGGGTGTGCCTCTTGGCAGCCGCTGGTGTGCATGTACCGGTACAGTTAACATCCTGGTCACCTTGGGGTTGAAATATGCAGTAGAGGGAATCAATGCTTTCCCTGGTGCATCGTTGCAGGAATGGCATGGTCCATTGAGAGAGCCATCCAATAAATGTGGTGTACAATATGCACTTTGTGGAGACTGAGATTCATCTGATTGGTGTGACAAACTAGCTGGTTACAACTCCATGCACCCCGTTTAAGTAGGGCATCTTATGTAACTTTAGAGAGGTTCCATGCCCAGAGTGTTGCAAGATTGTGGCAAGGGCTTCAGATACATTATGGGGTAAATCCTTGCCTATGAGTGCTGATCGGCTGTATCATACAACACCTCATGGTGTACTTCTCTGCTGTAAAACACGGATGCATGTTGCAAGCTTCGCTGCAGGCATACAGGTCACCTGCATGTCAATTATCGGAGCTTCTCCACCATTGTGTGAGACTTCAGGAGTTCCAATTGACAAGGGGGCGCATGCATTGATTGTAAGGCAGTCCAGTGTCTGGTATAGTTAAATCTGCTCTGTCAGTAGCTGTGCAGAGCCACAGCCTGGTTGCTGTACTTGGTATACATGGAGAGAAAGGCTGCTGAGTGGCTTATCTTTGCAATGGAGTTCCTGTTCTGTGTATGATATGTCACTATGGGAGCGGTAGCTTCAGCAGCGTTACCCAGGGGTGCAGTGGTGGAGTGCCCTGCTGTCCACACCCTGCATGGTGTTTTAGCTCTGGTATGAAGTGGCTTCGTTGCTGTTCCAAGGTAGACATACATGAGCGAATTCTGCTCAGCAAAGAGTCATCGTGGCGTCACCTTGCTTGATAAGTCTCGGTAATACTCAAGGGACACATGATGGTCACTGTTGGCTGAATCCCTATTGCGGCAGAGAAATCGCTTCACATGTGAGGGCATGACTATGTTTTCAGGTGGAATAGAGTATTGGGGGTTCGGATGTTCATGCCCGCCAGACTGCTTTGGGAACCATGACATTGCAGTTTAGAACAAGAGTGTGGGAGGATGAACAAGCTCCAAACAAGGGTGGTTCTGGGTTCGCAGAAGAGTTATGTGTTGCACTCCAGCAGTAATCTGTGAGCACCCTATGGAGGTACAGGTTGCAGCTTTGATGGCCCAATTGAAAGAGCTGAGGGTACCAACTAGACGGTAGCACGTATATTCTCAGAAGCAACAAAGCAATGAAAGAGTTACTGGGTACTTTGTTTGATTGTTCTAATTGGTACAATCCAAAGCAGTATTGCTTTGCTCCTGGCTACTCTGCTGTTTGGTACCTGGGCAAGGAACTAACATTGGAGTTCAGTGGGGGTCTAAGCTTCCATATACCTGTTCCATGGGGGAGAAATCAGTTATTAACTTTGTGAGGGGAAAGAGAGCCACACAATGAAGGGGGATACCGTGTGGGTATGGTGCTAGCCTGAGACTGCTTGTACCTGCTGCAGGCGGCCTTATTGCCTTTGCCTGAAGTGTGGGCACGTGGTACGTTGCACCTTAAGGCTTTAACAATGGCATCATTTGTAAAGCCTGGGCAAAGCGTTTCATTGGGTATTGGGCAATATGGGTCACGTGGCTGCACTAACCGCCTGAATAGGTTGGTCATCTCAAGAATGGTGGAATTCATGCCAAGGGGAGTCAAAGATGACCGGGGCGGCGCACGCCCAGGCGTGGCCCCTGCAGACCTGTGTAGGCAAATTACCTCTGCACTAGCTTACATCCTTTCTGCTGCCGTCATCTTCACTCCCCTTCAGATTCATGCTAGTGTGATGTGGCGTGAGGTCCAACCAATGGGGTTTGTTACCAACTATTGCTTGCACCCGGGCTTACAAGCCCTCCTTGCTTTCTTAAGTAGGAGGGAGGCTCTTACCCCCATTGGGGCAGTGGAGGTTTTGGGTGATTTTGACCTAGCTGCTGGACCTCATGTCTAGGCATATATATGTTGTCATACATGTCGAAGTTTACCCGTATTCTGTTCCACCTCGTTGTTCTTTGTGACAGCTTGAGGTGCGGGGCCTATGGCACTTATTGCTATGGCATATCATGAAATGTAATAATAATAGTGTGATGGTCTCCCCCTGGGTGTGTACCGCAGTGAGGGCGGCTTGGCGCTGCAAGCATGATATGTCTGCATCTCTATATACCAGCATTAATGCGAGCTTCTGCTCTAGTAGTTTTGCTGGCCATGTTCTCGGGCATTCTCGTGTTTCGCTGGGTTGATCCATTCAAACCACTGGGCAGATCCAGTAAGCGCAGGCACGGCTGGTCCACCGCCAACAACGGGTGCTGTGAAGATGCTGATTGTTATGAAAGCACAGCGTTTACGATTTGTCAACAGCACATATGGCTGCTTCATGTGGCCCTGATTGGTATTCATCGGCCAGTTCCCAAGCATGCTTGGTAGAAATACATATTGTGATAATAGAGCTCAGTAGAACTGAAGCCTTGTCGTGCTAGAGGCGTATCATTCTGCCTTTCTTATCTTTAAGTTCTTTAAGTCAGGCTTATTCTGGCCGTCCCATAGGAGTTACTACAATCAAATCCCTTCGACACCTTGTCACCAGGCACTTCGGCACCAGGCAGTACGAACCTAATACGCCGAAGAATCTTGTTCAGCCCGTCTCATTTGCCTCGGATGTGCGTCATCCATAGGAAGGAGGTGGGGGATCCCGGCGCAAGGCAGTCCAACCGATTAAATCGTGTAGTTTCTGTTGCCATCCGAAGGGCGCTGGAAACCTCCGGGCCTTTTCCGGTTCCTACACGACAATAGGATGTCTCATACCATGCCTGGTAGCCACGATAGTCATGCTGTGTACATGTCTGGTTGGTATGCTCAGCGGTGACTTATTGTGCGTCGAGACAGAGCAGGACGTCATATCCCGTTGCTCATACCCGTTGAGCTCCTCTCGTTCGCTCACAACGGTAGCCTACTTGTAAGAGCCTCATTGTAGCCGAAATAGCATGCCAGATGTATGTAGCTCTCCTTCAACTTAAATAAGCTCGCTGCCGCGCTGGCGGACAAACGCCCAAATGGGTTGTGCCTCGTCCAAAGGCTCCCAAGTCTTGACAAATGCTTTTGCCACCAAAAGCATGGTGGCTGCTATGTCAGCAGCGGAGTTAGCGGAGCTGAAGCGGCGACATTGTCTAGAAATAGAGGAAGCCCTGCGAAGTGCTAGAAAGGAGATTGCAGATGCAAAGAACAGGTACCTTCAGACTAGCACGCAGGATTAGACAAGCATTGAAGCAGATTCTTTGCTGCCTACGCTGGTGCACTTGTCTGAACACCCTGCAGATGCTACTACTCAATTACCTGCTTCCCTTGTCACAAGCTTTTCCTCCCTTTACAGGGATGTATGGGATTATTACGGTCCAGACGCGGAGATAATTGGTAAAGGTGCCTTTGGGCGAGTGTTCAAGGCTCCTTGCAAAGCGACAGGGAGGGATATAGCAATTAAAGTGGTCAGCAGCATGTCAAAGGGTTTTGAACAGCAGCGAAGAGGTGAGTGGCCTGCAGCCGCTGCGAGGGGCTGACAACTATGTCATGAGAACAAGGGCAGTTACCAAAGCCCGATACAGTTCATGGTGTTGCATTATCAATGAATTACTAGAACTGGCTCCTCATTATCCGCCAGACATTGCAAGTACATTGTATGTCGCAAGTTCCCTTATGTTGCGAGCATGCTTGCAAAGGGTGTGGGGCCATATGGGCAAAATCTTTATGGAATGTCGCTGCAGTCAATCGGTGATAAGCTGATATGCAAAAGCAGCAGTGCAATATGCCTCACATCTCAAGCTGTTACAAGGATAGCGAGGTGGAACAGTACGCATGAATTTATGGTACAATGCAGCCAGAAAGGACAATGAACATATGGCTAGACTGAGGTCCAGCCAGACAGAACCACCCAAATACTCCAGTACCCTAACGAACCTCAGCTTTATAGAGGCAGTGTGTGTAGATGGTGGCAGCTGTATGTCAATGGTCTGCCTCCCTTCATTGCATGCTGCTCTGCAGCAGGGTGCAGGCTTTAAGCATCCTCAAGCGCTCAGCAGCTGCCACCTGGACCTCCTTGTTGCTTTTCTTTCCGCACCTCATCTCGCAGCCTTGCTCTTACTTTTTGGGAAGATCTTGCTATTATTGACCTCTTCTGCCACATGATGGCTCTGCAGCTTCAATATCACAACATGGCACATAGGGTGCCGGTACTGGCTTCAAGCATCAATGGATCCTTGATGACCAGAACACTGGCAGCTGTCGTGGCAAGGAGAAAATGGAGTCAATTAGAAGGAAACCAACTCAACAGCTTAGGATCTCACAACATGTCCTGCTGCTGCTGCCGCTGCTTCTGCAATGCAGCCATGCCAACAGCCATAGCCATCAAGCGCAGGTTGCAGGGTCATCCCAACATGATTGTCATGCATGAGCTGTTTGAAGACGCAGAGGGCTACCACCTGATATTAGAATACGTACCCGGGCCAACATTAGATGACCTCATCTCAGAATCGGTAGGCAGGCTATTGGATTCTTGAGCTACCAAGTCATGTAATAACGTGCACTAAAGGATGCCTCAGCTGTTTTCTGCAATAAGGGATATTCAGGGCTTCATTTTGCCTGTATATTTATTTGTGAGTGGCAGAAGTTTGCTCAGCATTGTTTCAACTGATGGTGGGAGGAGTGGGCTGCCACTGGAAGCTGCATGAAAACAGGGGCTGTGGTACCTTGGTTTGGGGTTAGGTCGACATGTCAAATCAACCCCATGGTTCCACTATGTCATCCCATATGGCATCACGTACCATCAAGCAGTCTGTAAGAATAGCTTCGTGTTCCTTTCTTGCCCATGCTGGCACCCGTTGACCACTTGCCAAATCATTAGCGCTCAGGCAGAGCATACAACCCCAATACAGAGTCCTGCTGACTGACCAGGCCCTTCTCACCTCACCTGCCCTTTTCTCTTCCTCCTGCACCTGCAGAACCCTTTTAGCGAGTCAGATGCTGCCATGATCATGCAGCAGCTGTTACAGTTGCTGGAGCATGTGCATTCCCTCTACATAGCACACCGTGACATCAAGCTGGAGAACCTGATGCTCATGCCAGCAGACCTCAGCATAAAGCCCAGGATTGACTCTGATGAGGTCATGGAACGGGCCAAGGCGGGGAAGAGCAGGTGAGCTGCTGCATTGTTGTTTCCCGCCCTGCACCAGGATACATTGCAGAGCGAGTGCTTGTTAAGTGCAAGAGCACCTCCCAAGTGCTCCCAATGTAAATGCAGAGGCATGGCACCAGCCAATACCTTCCATGGGGTTTTGCAGTTAAGGTTCTTAGTGTGATCTGACGCGAGCAAGAGGTTCTGGGTCTGGGGTGTGTTGTTTTGTTGTAAACAACATCCTCTGACTGGGCCTGAGCCTGCAAAGCATATCTGGAGTTGCAGCTGGGTCGTTGCATGGGCCCCTGCTGCTGTATTTGATACCAGCATTGCTGCCCAAATGAGGATTTCTGAACTGGGATGTGGCATTTATTCTTTCCAACATCTTTGTGCTTCAGTAACGAGCGGGCCCATGCAAAGCTCAACAGTAACAGCCACTTTAAAGCTAAAGGCTGAAGGCAACGGCACCAGACCGCAAAACCTTGTTATGGACAGTACAGTCTCATCATTATTATGTTTACCCTGCAGGTGGGGTCCAGAGGCTGTGAAGCTGAAGGTCATTGACTACGGCTTGGCTACTTTCTGTGAGCCAGGGCAGGAGATGTACAGCATGATAGGCACAGCAAGATATGTGGCACCAGAGGTAAGCCTCTGGGGATAGAAATGCAGACCAGCCAAAGCACTTTGATCTGCATAGGCCTGTGGGCATACAGCACAAAGCTGAACTTCGGCATTGAGACCTTTCATGCCTGTGTATGAGCACGCATGCAATTGCGTATAAGCTGTTACCCACATCCACAGGCATAAATGGGAAGCAAGACAGTGAAGATGTTGTTTGGGGTGAGTGGCTGTGAAGCACTATACTGCACCCCAGCTACTCATTGGCCGCATGTCCATATCACAAGTTGGGGCTTCGCCAACCTCACTGCAATCATGCTTGATGTTTCTAAATGAGGATAATACCAAATGCGATGTTAGAATGTCAGGGAAGCTGGTGAGTTGTCGTCAATCTTCATCTATGCGATAGCTGGTGGTCTAGTAGATGCGCATGTCTGTAAAGCTGTTTAAAACGCGGTTACAGAAGGGCTTCTGGGACACATGTGATCCGGCTTGCTCTGATCATGAGATCACCAGAGGCCTGGAAAGGAGGCTTAAGCTGCTCATATGTCAATGCTCTTTAGTTGTGTCATCACAAAGATCTGGTTGCAAGCAAAGCCTTGTTGATTGTGTGATCGCATGCCAGTGCAAAGCTGCTGACTAGCCCCTAAACCATAACCCCTAGAACCCTAAACCCTAAACATTTTCACGTTGTGGTGGTGGTGGTGCATCTATGCAGGTTCTTTCTCAGCAGCCATATGGTCAATCCTGTGACATCTGGTCAGCAGGGGTGGTGCTGTATATGCTGCTGTGTGGACGACCGCCTTTCAGAGGCAGCACCAAAACTGGCACCATGAAGGCGGTCAAATTAGGTGCGTCCTTGGTATTCCTCCGTTTGGTACAACTCCCTGTTCTTAAGATCACCGATGAGCGCGAGGAAGCTGTTTTGAGGGTCTTGGCAGGGTTCGGTTGTTGGGGGGGGGTGAATTGTTGTTTGAACTCAGAAAAAGGTGCTGTGCGTAATGATGTGAGTTTTGGTATTGTTCAGAATCAGCAGGTACACCCATAAGTGCAAATGCCTGGATAAGCAGGATGCTGTCTCTTGCTGAGGCTGCAATCTGTCTTGCCTGGGATGGAGCATTAGATCCACCTATAGCCTCTAGTTCATGTATGTTTTGTGCTGCTGGCACTGCTCTTGCAGGCACAGCTGTTTAAGCTGGTGCTGTCTGCTGTTCTGCTGTTTGCATGGCTTTATTTTTGAAGGGATTTGTGCCATCTCTGCAGGTCTGCCTAACCCAAACCGCAAGAAGCAATCATAAAGAGCTTGCAGTAGTGGCTCTGTCCCTTCTACAGGTCTCCTGGTAATGTTGTGTTACAGTCTCTGCCCTGCCTTACCTAATAATGATTGTGGTCGTGATCAGGATGGCTGATCTCACAACCGCCTTGCTGCTTTGCTGCATGCAGGCAGGTACTCCATGGAAGGCAAGGTCTGGCCCAGTGTCTCTCCAGCTGCCAAGGACATGCTGACTCATATGCTGGAGGTGGATCCCAAGAAACGCTGGTCAGCAACGGAGCTACTGCAGCACCCTTGGTTCAGAGAGAATCTGCCCAAGGCTTCTGCTGCTGTTGCAGATGCTGCTGGTGATGTTGTGGCCTCTGCTGGTGGTGGTGATGTTGTGGACTCTGCTGTGTCAATGGAGGGAGCTTTTGCCACTAGTGTGGGAGCTGGGTCTAGTTGCGCACCTGCTGGGGAGGATGCTGCTGCTGTGCCTGCTGTTGCTGCTGGTGGGGTTGCTGCTGCTTCATCCTAGGTGCTCAGCATCCTACAAGGGGCTGAGGGGCTTTGCAGGAAGGAGTTGGTTCGTGTTGCATGCTGCAGCAGCAATCGGAGCTGGGTGGCAGCAAACATGCGCTGCTGGAGCCATGACGTAGAGTGAAGCTCAAATCCAGTGAGAGTGCTGTATTGCTGTTGAGGACGTCTATCAGAGCTTGCGCAAGCCACAAAGTGCCAGGTGTGCAAGTTCTGTTGGTGTTGATAAACACACATAAGAGGAGCTATCCTGCTACATGACCAGTTATGGACTGCCCCTGTGTATCACTATGTTCCTGTGTTGAGGCAAGAAGGTGCATGGGATATGCATGGGGAGAAGAGGTTGTAATTGCTGTACCAAGTGCTCTAAACTGGCATTAAGGAGTGCTCTTCTAACTTGTTTCCTCTTGATGTGGCCCAATCATGCTTGTGCTTGATTGGGTCATTGATTCTGTCTTTGCTATGTGCTTCATAACTTCCTTGGACCAGAAGATCTGTTGGTTCATGCTGTTTGGGCACACAGGGCAGCATGTGGCTTGTATGTAGGAGAGCCTGTATTACTGACTATGTAGTATATGTGACGGCAGTGATGTGGGCTGTGCTGCATTGTGACTGTTTATCCTGGCAACCAAACCTTCCAGATTCCATATTGCTTGCCATTAGTGCAGGACCACAAGCGGTGAATTGCATTGTTGAGAGATCGGGTTGCATGACATGCAGAGCTACCACTTGACCAGAAGCTCCTTTGGCATGATTCTGTCTTTTGTTGAAACCCGTTCTGCTGTTGTGATTGCCCATTGCCTTCCATGACCTTGTACCTGTAGCGTGAGAGGTATCTGTCTGTAGGTTCCACCCTACAATAGCTTTGGTGTAACCAGTGCTGCACTGCTGCACATGAGTTCGAGATACCCTCATGTGCTCAAACAGGGGGTATGAGGGGGCTTGACAGGAGATTGAGGGGTTTTACTGCTTGAGATGACTTCGTGGGTCGCTGGCAAAAAGTTCCTCAAATGGACAGAAGCCAGGTGATTATGGATGTTTTTGCATGCAGCATGTGTGCCACATGGACAACTGAGTCATGTCATCCACTTTAGTTGCAAGGAGGCCGAGTGAGGACCCTTGCGAGCTAGGGGCCTGTGAGCCTGGGGGACTGTCATGCTTGGGTGCTGCATGGATGGGAGGGCTGTGTGCAGCGATGTTCCTTAACAAGCTAGGGGCCTGTGTTCTGTGTGTGAGTGCTGGGCTCGAGACAGCTGTCCTGTTGTATGACAGATGTTCTGCTGTCCTCCGTATGACACAGTCAGATTGCCAGGGGGTAGGCAGGGTGATCATTGCCTGGTGTATCATTAAGTTAGTTAAGGGAAGATGTACATATAAATTCAAGCTAAGTGCACGGGGATGTTCCTTGGTGGATCTGTTGAGATCAAGTGTGTAGGCTGTTCGGCCACTATCAGGTTTGCCCAGCTAACATATGAAAGCCAACTGCGCGTGGCTGTACTGCCCAATTGTGTGGTACTGCTCATGGCTAGCGCTGTGTGTTGCAAGGTAGAGACTGAGTTGTGGGTGTTAAGTTGTGGCAAGGTGAGACATAAGTGTGCATGCTCACGAGGATGCACTCCAGCACAGCAGTGACGCAGGGTGTTATACACCTGGGACCATTCTGTGTTGGAAGGTTGTTGCCGGGGACAGAGGGTTTGAGATTGAGGTTGTTGCCTGGTACAGTCAGGTTGAGGTTGAGCCGCTGCGCAATGGAGTGCAGCTCAAGCATGTGGAGTGACAATGGTGAGAAGTGTGTAGATCTTGGGCGTTATCATTGTTGGGAGAAGGCGCAGGGGACGGCTGCTGCAAGGTAGAATTGCTAACGAGTTTGGCTAACACTAGTGCAGCATACACCAGGACCTGTCGATGGCTAAATGGAAAATACTCCAATGAGCTTAAGGGCCTAAGAGTAGTTAAGTAGGGTAGAGATGGCAAATGCCTACCGCAAGACGTTATGCAGGAACCAATGGAGAGCGAGAACCAATGGCATCTCGAGCTGTGTTCGGGAGGCGCGCACATCCCAGAAAGCAGAAGACTGCTGCTTGGCGTATCTGCGGACCTCGTCCACGCCAAAACAAACCCCGCTCATCCGCAGTCACAGGTGAGTCCCAAGCAGTACGACGGCTGACGTCAGCACTGCTCTCCCTCTGACCACGGTGGAACTCGTTTTAGCCGCCGCATAGAGCAGAGCGAATCCCCCAGCATCAACGTATGCCTGAACATCCCTAACGTTCGGCTAACGCTTAAACCCCTTCATTTTAAATTGGACTGAGAGCGTGCCTATACACATGTTGGTTGCCCTCCTTGCGAAGGTCAGCGCGTTCTCCCTGGTGTTGGGGGAAGGTGCATGTATTCGTCTGCATTAAGGTTGCAAGCATGTACACGCCTCGCCTGATTCAAGAAGACGCCAGCTTGTTGCTGACCAAGTCATCCCCGCCGTGTGGGTCTCCTCCTCGCCGGAGGGTCCCTGTTAATCAGCGTCCTGTCTTACGGAATGCCACACTTCCACAGCGGTTGCTTGACAGAATGACAAGTGGTAGCACTGATAGCAAAGCCTTAGAACCCAGTCCGGAGCCGCACCGTACGCAGTTGCAGATGGGGTCAGAGGACAATGGCCAGGCTTTAAATTTGTGCAAGGTGCGCCTATGCGGCGACAGAAACCATAGCATGCATGCTTAGATAGATCGGCAGCTGCTTGCGTGGAGTTCACGGCGTTCACAGGGCCTGCATGCGTGGGGTACGTTCTAACGCCCGTCTTCACGTTCGCAGGCATGGTACTTTCTGGCCGGTGCAGCAGGCATCTTCTTCTATCCCTATTTGAACGTGTTCCTCTCTCAATCGGGCATGAGCTCATCACAACTCGGACTTCTGTCTGCCCTGAGGCCCTGGCTTTCTGCCCCAGTCAGCATGGGAGCAACAGCAGTAGCTGACAAGTACAGGCTACACACCCAGTTGCTGGCAGCATGCTTTGTCATCTCGACTCTAATGCGGGCAAGCGTCACAATGGGATGGTCATTAAATGCCATGTTCTTCTTGATACTGGCAGCAGAAGTCTGTGGGGCTCCAGTGAATGTCATTGCAGACGCCACAGTTCTCTCCAACTGCAAAACAGTGAGTATAGCCGTGGGCCTACGTGCGGCAATGCAGCTGCTTGCATGCAAGTGTTGCTCCTATGTATCTGTCAGATGTTGGATGCAGCTCCCTTGCACAGCGTCTTTGGTTTGGGCTGGGCTGACCCATTAGCAAGCATGATGGGCACAGCACCCAGGAGCTGCAGCTGCATATTGAATGAACAGCATTTAAAGCAATACAATAGGGCATGGAAGCCGATCAAAGTATCTGGCCTGATTCCACTGCATGAGCGCATGTGGCTCTGGTCCAAGTAAAGCCATAGCACTGCATCTCCACCACTGCAAGGCATAGCCAGTCGCATAGAGGCCTTCTGGTGGGGGGCGGTTGCCACACCTTGAATAATTTGGTATAGGATGAGCAGGATCAAAGTTTGTATGCGGATTTAGCTGTGTCTGACACTGGTCCTTCTGGAGTGCATATAGTCATTCTGACTACAAGAGTGGTTTGATTAATTTATGAAACCTTGCAGGCCCTGTTTGGTTACTATTTCACTATTTCAGAGCTATGCTCCTCTCTCAACCTCACCCCTCAGTTCTCTCACCCTGTTTTCCTCCTGTCCTGTCTGCATTAGGATGGAGACTTTGGCAAGCAGCGCACCTGGGGCTCCATCGGCTTTGGAGCTTTTGCACTGATTGCTGGCTGGGTCATGACTGAATTTGGCTCTGGAACCTCCTTTGCCATCTTTGGCCTCATGTCCATACCCATGGCTGGCATTGGCCTGAAGCTACGCTACAACTATGCCAAGCAGCAGCAGCTGGAGCAGCATGTGCAGCCCCCAGAGCTGTTAGAGGACCCATATGATCAGCAGCAGAAGCTTCTTGAGCAGCATTTGCAGCATGAGGTACAGCAGCAGCAGCAGAAAAAGAAGGGGCAGTTGCTGCTAGGCTCTGGGGAAAAATTGGAGGCGTCTGGGAAGGTTGGGGCTGCTGGTCCTTCAGCCGCCAGTGGGTTGATGCATAGAACTAGGAAGGGTGGAGCGGCCTCCCTGAGGCCTGCTCCTATTGTCAGTAGTAACCATGACAGCAGCAGTAGCAGTAGTGATAGCGAGAGAGGCAAGGGAATTGGTGGTGAAGATGGGGATATGATGGAGGTGGTGTTGCAGCCTGCATCACTGCTGTTCCTGTGGCGGGCTATGTTGATGGGCTTTGGCCTTGGGGTGATGGCAACGTAAGTCTGGAGGGGGGGCATAGCAGGGAAACGGGCGTGAGGCGGACAATGCCGGGAATGTAATTAATTGGCAGATGAGGACAAAGACAGCACAAGCTCAAGGTGTCATTACGCCCTGTAAGGTTCACATGGCTGTTAAGTGGTGGGCACCAGAGGGGTATCTCTGAGGAGTTTTTCATAGCAGAGGAATTGCAGGCACGGTTTGTGCCTGTTGTCTCCTGTGAAGACTGCTGGACTACCGGGGTATAATCATTCTTTCTGATAGCATTGGAAGACTTCCATATGTATACATCCAAATCAGCCTTGTCAAGGGGACGTAGTAGTGCATGGTCTGTGTGTCTCATTCTCTCGTGGTGCCAGCTCTTAGTCCCTGTTCTTCACCCTTTGCACACTAATAGTTAGGTTAAAGTCATGCCACGGGCACTGCCTGGCTGACTGGAGAACCAAAAAGTCCCTCCTTATGTGTTGGCTGCAAAGCTGTGGACTGACCTATTTCGTGTATGCTGTTGCAGGTATGAGTATGTGTACCTCAAGCAGCTAGGAGGACCAGAGATTCTCATGGGGGCGGCTATGCTGGTGAGAAGGGGGCGGGGAGGAGGGGAGGAGAGTTGGAGGAGAGGTATAAGGAAAAGATAGGCAGCTACAGCCGTTGACAACTGGGGGACCAGGAATGGTTTTTTTGTTTGTTGCTGGTGGGACAGAGATTCTCGCGGGGCTGCTCTGCTGGTGGGAAGGGGATGGGGAGGAGGGAAGGCGGGGATTTCGGGCGGGGGTGAGCTATAAGGTAGAGCTAGGCAGGTACACCCATCCACGTTTCGGAGGCCATCGATAGCTCATTGGGTGGTGGTGTTCTGGAACAAAGTGAGTAGATGGGTTGGGCCTCTGACATCAGTTTGACACACATCCACAGACATGTGCTTTGGTCGGGCAACGTATCGAGTTGCCATGACGCTACGCATGCCAGAGGTTTTGCTGCAACTGATCTGGTGTATGTTCTTGAGTTGAGGAACTGTGCCTGGAATGCTAACAAATTGCTGCTTTCTGAGGTACAGGGCCTCCAAGCAGGGCATGCGATTATTAAATCGCTGCAGTAGCACTGCTCTGCCCTGCGTTCTATGCCGGCGCGATGTATGTGTACCTCCGCTAATCCCTTGCCCTATCAAACTCCCTCCTGCAGTTATCTTGTTGCACGGAGGTGCCTGCCTTCCAGCTTCAAGGGCAGCTTTTTGAGCGTGTCCCATTGAAGACAGTACTGCATGTAGTGCTGCTCACCATAGCACTGCGTCTGGGGTGCTATGCTGCTTTGCCTGCTGTGGGCAATGTGTGGGCTGTACTGCCCGTGGAGCTACTGCACGGCATTACTTTTGCTACTGCCTTTGGTGCGGGGACTCTGTATGCCAACCAGCTAGCACCACCAGGAAGGTCGGCGACGATGCAGGTGAGAAGCAATGAGCGGGGGGGGGGGGTTAATGGACAGCAGTGTTTTTAGGCTAGCGCCCTGGTAGTTCCCACATGGTAACAGGTCTAGTGAATGAGGAAGGCTGTTGCAATTGCAGGACGTGGCATTGGAAGTTCAGGGGTCATAAAGATGACGGTTGTGCTGATCCTTCGTTTCTGGCTTGTAGTGGCAGATAGTACGGAACATTGGGTTATGTCACATGTCGGGAATGTACAATTGAATGGATCACATGGGGTTGAATGACATTGTGTGTGTGGCAAGCCTGCTTGCATTTAATCAGCTCCCTCGTGCTTGACCTTGATTGCTATGTGCCTCATCAAGTGGTTCCCCTGGACGCCCACTGGACTGCCGGGGCCATACTGTTACCGACATGGCTGTTCCTGCAGTCTGGCAACTTTGGACCACACTGCTAGGCTTTTAACAGGGAGGTGTACAGAAGCGCGTCATTTACTGAATGCTCCCATGCTGCTACCTTGCACAGGGCATCTTCCAAGCGACTTACCTCAGCATTGGTGGGGGCCTTGGAGGAATCATTGGTGGTGTTTTGATGGAAGCACAGGGTGGGGAGGCACTCTTCAAGTACAGTGCGCTCATGGTTCTGGCTGGGTGGGCGCTGGCTCTGCTGGTGGAGAAGGGGCTGGGCATCCAGGATGTGGCGCAGAGCACTCACTCCGATAAGAAGCTGGCTTGAGGCTTATGGCTTCATGGTGCACTGTTCGTGGGCTGGGGTTGGTGCAAAGGGCCGCCGCCAGCTTGATCACCACCATTGCTAAGGTGATGGTCAAGGCGGGGGTTATGGGAGTGGCGTTCTGGCTGCAGGGAACGTGGCGTGAGGGGATGTTGGGATGAGTTTCCCTTGCAGCATCGTATCAGTTTGAAATCAGAATATGTTGGAAAGGGGATGGAGAAGAGCTTCATGGGGGGTTCTGGCCTTATCTAGCTGGGCCTGTGGGCAATTGGATTGCTGACAATACTTGAGGGACTGCCCTTCTTGGAGAATGCCTAGGGCTTGCAGCAAGTTTTTGCACTTGCTTCTGGGAGGAAAAGGTATTAGCGCAGTCGTCATTGCTGGGACTCTTTGTTTAGCGAGGTTCTTGCCTGGTTTTTTGTTCATGTCATCCTGTTCGGCTGCGTACACTGCTGTTCTGAGCGATGACTGCCTGGGTAGGCATGTCTTCTGCACCTACATACTGTTTGAGAGATTCCTAGTGACGCATGCGCATGCATGCCGCAATGAACATGGTTTTGAGAGCAAACCAGAGTACCTTCTGTACTTCTTGGATGTGTCTGTGTTTTTAACTGCAACTGGGGATATTTGTGAGAGTAGTAGTACTGCACTTGACTTGTTGCTTTTGAGTTATCACTGCATTGGATAAACATATCTGATGTGTTGTTGCTGGTCCTGGCGTGTAGTTGTCAGTTGTTGGGGGTCCACTCCCTTAACATATGCAAGAAGGGATTTCCCCCCTTCTCTGCGTAGTTCTCTCTCTCTCTCTCTCTCTGTCAGTTCAACAGTGTTGAGTGGACATATGGGCCAGTGTTGAGTGGACATATGGGCCATAATAGCCTGTGGGTCAATGGCCTGCTCACTTGGAGCACCAACGAGGTGGAAATCATGGGCAAGGGCAAAGGCAAGGGCACACGACCGCACCGCCTGGATATTGCTGAAGACACTGTGCTGCTGGCCGAACCTACTGTGGTTCCAATGTCGTCATGTTGCTTGACTCAGGCCTTGATGGCAACTCACATGGCAAGCATGCTCTGCAAACAAGCGCTCATGTCCCAGAAAGTTAGAGACACACAGAAATAGCGGGTGAGCTTCAGCACCCATTTCCTTCAACCAAGCAAGTTATGGCATTGCACCCTGTCAACCCAACTATACAACTTGCTGACCTGCTCACCACGCGTACCCAGCCCAAAGCGGGTTTGCCAATGAGATATACACACCCACACATGCATGAGGTCCACCAGAGCATTTGGTGACCACAATTTTCAGCATACACATCTGATCCCAACAGGGCCTGGACACCCACTGGGCATTCGATTGCACTCTTAAGTGTGCTCCCACGGCGGGCGGCCACTCGTCCATGTATGGTCCTGGCTTGCCCTGTGGCCAGCTAATGCTAATCCACAACCGTCTTGGACCACTTCCAAACCTGCTACACTTGCCTCCCTGAAGCAGTGGCCCAAAACAGCGACAGCAGCTCAAATCGCTGCAGCTGCCAAATGGCAAGGATATCCTGCTGGCACAAACAATCACTGCAATGGTACGTAGACCACTGGAAAGCTCTACCTAGTGCCACAACTTCTCATACATGCTTGATAAATGCAGCTGCATGTGCCAGAGCACTGGGACAGAGCAAGTGCAGCAATGTCAACCAAGTGCCAGCCTGCACCCAATCAAAAGCCCTTGCTGGCAAAGACGTGTGGTACATGAGCTGTTCAGGAACACGCACGTGTTCCGACAGGAAAGTCCATAATGACAATGCAAACAATCACAACAGACCAACATGTTGCTGGTCTCATTCTTACTGGAAGTTGGCCTACAACATGCATGCAATTCTGAAAACACAGCTTGGGTACCACATCAGCACAGTACCACCCAAACAATCTGCTCCTCTAGACATTAGGAAGCCTGAGGGATTTACAGTTGTACACCTGCATACCTGGGTCCCTCAGCGACCTCAGCGGATTTCACTAAGCCTTCTGCTGCACATTATTGAGCCCTATAAACTGCCAACCATGCGCAGCTCTTTGTGGCCCATAAATGTGCCGCTTTGGAGAATCAGTGGTTTACTGAGCTGACAGGCAACAGATGCAAGACACAGCAAGCTAAAAGCCTTACGAGCCTTCATTGCCTCCCACGGGATGGCTACATGGTAAAGTGAGGATCTGCTAATCTAAAACCACATAATCAATCAACCCCACAATGCTGCATCGTTGCAGCTTTCTGTCCTGCGCAGTGCCCCTTCATACTTTGCGGCATATAGCTACCATCTGCTGCATGCCCAGCATAAGCTACAAGCCATCACTGAACATTGATCACTGGGAGATGTACATGCACATGCAAACCCAGCTGGGCCATGACCTGGCAAGACTATGCACCTGCTAGCAAAGAAGCTGGATGCAGCTGGGACAGCAATGCCCATCATAACCACAACATTGAGGCGCTAGCAACAGCCCTGCAGCACATACCAGAGTGTAAATAATGCCCCCCCCCTGGAAAGCACCTGGGCTACAAGGCATGGACTTCTGCAGGCAACACAATCTCCACATGGCCCCATGATTAAGGACCCCCCTTGCATATTTTGATGGCAATAGTACTAATCCAGCTACAGCCCCATAGGAGCCCGGGCCACCTGCTTCCACAGCATGATTCTTATAAACAACCATTTTAAAGGCAAACCCAGCCAGAAGAAGAAGAAGAAGAGCTACGCCAGGCTAGTTGAGTAACTGAGGCTGAGGCGGAGCCTCTGCCAGAGTCCCAGCCTGCGTAAGTTAAGGGAGAGGCAACTGAGGTCAGGAACCCAGCCAGAAGGTCCCAAGGGCCAAGCAGCACTTCATGACCAGAGTCACACAACTCCCAAGGCGGTCAACCATATGGACGCCTCTCATACACATGGATCATGTAGGACTCACACACAAAACAGCAACAACAAAACCACATAACAACATGGAGTTGAAGCCTAATGCCAGACCCTGGGCTCAAACAAAGTGGATCCCAACAACAACAGAAGCAATCACCCTGGACAAAGAAGCCTGCATTGTAACAGCAGGAGGACACCTGCCAGAAGACTGTGACAAACATGGTGCTTGATACCCAACCCATACTGACACTCAAGGTTACTCCCATGAGGCCACCAATCAATTCTTTCTCTTCAGCAATGACCAATCATGTGTTGTGTTTTCAATTCCATCCCTCCCAGTGTTCTGGTCACCCCGCATGCAGCAAGCACATGTTGCCCACGTCATGAGAAGCAGGCCAGCTAACATTGCTGGCAGTAATACCTATCTGCCAAGAACGGAGGGCTAGTGCACGCAGGGAATCCTTCATTGCTTACCAGCAATAAGAGATGTCAAGAGATGACATCATTGCCTGATGATTTACCAACCCCCTAATATCACTAGCTCTTGCAATACTGCAATGAGCATCAGGTTACATCTTGCTGGTGGTTGGGCCAGGCAGCAAGAGAATGTACCTGTAGGCGGATACATCTGCCTGGGCAATTCTCACTTCAGCACACAAGTTCTGCAAGCTGAAGTACATATGTGAGCAGAGTGTAAAACAGGACACACCCTGCTCAACAATATCTTTATTTGCACTCTCAGCAATTGTCACACAATGGCATCATCAAGCAATCATGGGTTATGCAAGAACACCCTTCGAAGCAGCTATCCATTTCCTCCTTCCAGTCTCCTTCCACTAAGTATGCAGCCGGTCCAACAAAGTAGCAAAGTATACAGTTGTTCACACATTGACACAATCCCAAAACGCTTAGGGACTTCACAACAAGGAATGCCATGGACGTCCAAGTCGAGCCTTCTGACTTTGAGTAAGCTTGTGAGGCCACATTCCCAGCACCTAATCTAAAGGGTCTACTACAAATAGGTGTTTAATGTGATGCTCTTCCTCCTCCCTGTCCATCCTTCCAGCAGGCGCAGCTTATACAGAACACAAATCCTCCAATTGCTGAAGCATACCGCACCCCCCACAGTGCGGTTGCAAACAAACACTGCCTTCCTGTACTAATTGAAACAGCACCATAGAAAAGCCTTAAGGTAAGCCAAAAGAACGATGCCATCTGAATGGAGGCTGCACTGCATGGTAGGCTGCATCCTTGTCAGCTCTTCATCCATGATGCAAAAACTTAAGCATTTGCAACTGCACTGAGCGATCCTGAAGGAGCCAAATAGTCACACTTGACCATTACATCAATGTACACCAGAATTGGCGCTGCTTACAAACACATAATCAGACATTTCTAGCTCTATCAAACCTGACTTAATGCAGGCAATGCTCCTTGCTGCAACTATGGTCCTTGTTTCCAAGAAACGCAGGGATTCCATTCCATTGGAGTGAGTCCCAGGAGTGGGGCCCAGTGCCACCCACAGCGAAGCAGCACCATGAATTCCAACCCCAATGGCAACTCACATGGCAACTCTCCAAACCAGCACCATGTTGCGGGCAAGCTGACCCATTGCCTTGACCCAATCAATAGCAATGCAGCCAAGCAGCTCAACACCAGTTGTTACATACAACTTGGGGACCTGCGTACCATCAAGTTCAGCACAGACTGCATTTCATGACAAATAGATTTGGCAAACACATCTCATCCCATAAGGGGCCTGGACACACATTGGGCATTCAATAGTACGATACTGCCAGTGTGTCCCAGGCCATTCATGGTCCTGGCTTGCCCTGTCCCCAGCTAATGCTATTGTAAACCCATCTTGGCCCACTCCCAAACCTGCTGTAAAGGCCTCACTGAAGCAGCACCCCAGAAGGGCGGCGACAGCAGCTCAAACCGCTGCAGCTGCACAATGCCAGAACATCCTGCTGACACAATATTAAACACTACTACAATGGTATGTAGACCACTGGAAGCTCCTGCCTAGTGCCAAAAATGTCATGCATGCAGCTGCATGTGCCCGAACACTGAGCACGTGCAAAATGAAAATCAAGTGCCAACCTGCACCCAATGGTAAGCCCTTGGTGGCAAAGACGTGTGATACACAAGCTTTTTAAGGCACACACACATGTAGTCCAACAGTAGAGAAGAGGAAAACAACAATGCAGACAATCACAACAGACCAACATGTTGCCCGTGTCACTTATACCGGTAGTTGGCCTACAACATACATGCAAACCTAAATGATACAGCTTGGGTACCACAGCAGCACAAAATTAGCCAAACATTTTGCTCCTCTCGGCATTAGGGAGCCTGAGGAATGTACACCTGCGTACCTGGGTTCAGCGACCATTGACTAAGCGTTCTACTGCACATAATTGAACCCCAGAAATGCCAACTTTGCGCAGCTTTCCATGGCTCATGCCTTAGCGGAGCAGTGGTTGACTAAGCGACAGGCAACAGATGCAGCACACAGCAAGCTAAAACCACACAGACAATCAACAACAAAGTGCTGCATCCGTGTGGTTTCATATTTGATGCGGTGTCCCCTTCGTACTTTGCGGCATATAGCTACCATCTGCTGCATGCCCTGCAAAAAGCTGTGAGCCATCATTGATCACTGTTCACTGGGAGATGTACATGCAAACCCAATGCTATCACACCTAGCATCGCTGTTGGTGAGGTCTTTCTTACAACAGCGCTTCCCAAGCTAACACCCATCGAGCATGTTGAGCTCAACACATACCAAGTAGGCTGATATTTTGTCTTACAGCAGCCTTAATAGGGCAACATTAATAGGACAGCAGCACTTCATGCTACTAAGAGAGGCATGACCTCCCTTACTCGCATTGACAGCATGTGACCTTATATCTCAGCCCACCTCTTGTCTTCATTAATTATCATGTTAGATATATCAAGCAAGACTGTGCAAATAGGAGATGTAGACGCACATGCAAACCCAGTGGTATCAGACCTGACAGGACCATGCAACTGCTATCAAAGAAGCTGGATGCATTTAGGACAGCAGTGCCCATCATAACCATGATGTTGCAGCACTAACAACAGCAAGAAACACCGGTGTTGAGATACCTCAAACCCCTTATAGAATATCCCCCTGCCAGGCGCCTGGGCTACAAAGCATACAGGTCCGCAGGCAATACAAGAATATCCCCCACATGGCCCCATGATTAAGGATTTCCCTTGCATACTTTGACGGCAATAGTACTAATCCAGCTACAGCCCCATAGGAGCCCGGGCCACCTGCTTCCACAGCATAATCCTCATGAACAATTATTTCAGAGGCAAACCCAGCCAGAAAGCCATAAGGGGCAAGCAGCACTCCAGGATCAGAGTCACACAACTCTCAAGGCGGTCACCCATATGGACGCCTCTCTTACAAAAAATTGTGTAGGACTCACACACAAAACAACCACATAACAACATGGAGTTGAAGCCTGATGCCAGACCCTGGGCTCAAACAAGTCTATACCAAAGTGGATGCCGACAACACCAGAAGCAATCGCCCTGGAAAAAGAAGCCTGCATCGTAACAGCAGGAGGACGCCTGCCCAAAAAATGAGACAGATGGTGTGTAGTGAGCCCATCGTGCCCAGGCTGTGGAGCATGGCAAGCAGGGTCACTGCGGTTGCGGAGCCCCGTTCGCCGTTAGTAATCTGCAGTTGTGTTCCATTGGGCTTCTGTGCCCCTGCATTCTGGCATATTAGCCCTGACTGAGCCTTGGCACCTTGGTGAAGGTGCTTCGGCTTACTAGTGTGAGCATTACTCGCTACGTGTGATTGCGTTTGTATCAGCATGGACAATATTACGATATATACTACGACCCCATAATCCCTCTGTTTGGTGGAGTCGGAGGGCACTTGTGGTTGGATGTGATTGCATGGGTATACAGCATTTGCATGTGTACATGTTTTGCTTTGTCCCTGCATGTGACAATGGATTACTCAGTGCCCTCTCAGTGTGGGTCCTGTTCGTTGCTCTTACATGTTCTAGTGTGCTTCTGGGTTGCACACCTGGTTGCATGTCCTGTGCTATCACTCATGTGTGTGTAGCATCTATGCCTCTGTCTCCTTTGGAGGGGGGAGGGCCCGGTGCATACACTTCTCCTAAACTACAAGCCAGAGTCCTAGATGCATTATGGTATGTGTTCTAGGATATTATGTGCGTGTGGTCAAGTCGTGCTACAGTAGGCACGCACTCAAACAAATGTACAACTTATGCTTACTACAGGTGCTTGATACCCAACCCATACTGACACTCAAGGTACATTCCCATGAGGCCACCAATCAACTCTTCCTAACCAGCAATGACCAATCTTGTGTTGTGTTTTTAATCCCGTCCCTCCAGCTTCTGGTCACCCCGCATTCAGCAAGCACATGTTGCCCACAGAATGAATGGTAAACCATCTAACAATGCTGGCAATGACACCTATCCGCCAGAACGGCATAGCCCCTGGCCACCATAACAATACGCAATCTATTTGAGCATTCCCCAAAAGACCATAGTAGCAACAATCCCTTGAACACCTCTTACAGGAAGCAAAGGGTCAGGCATGGATAAGCCTCCCACAAGACCACCCCATCTTAGTATCACACCCCAAACGTTTTCAAAGGCATGGGTCTGAAGCATACAATCAAGCACTGAGTGGCTTGCACTGTTGAAACCAAGCAGACGCCCTGCAAGACTTAGATGAACTAGTGCACGCAGGAAGTCCTTCATTGCTTACCAGCAAGAGCTCAAGAGATGACATCATTGCCTGATTATTTACCAACCCCCTCAACATCACTAGCTCTTACAATACTGTAATGCGCATCAGGTTACATCTTGCTCGTGGTCGGGCCAGGCAGCAAGAGAATGTACCTGTAGGCGGAGACATCTGCCTGGGCAATTCCCACTTCAGCTCACAAGTTCTGCAAGCTGAAGTACATATGTGAGCAGAGTGTAAAACAGGACACACCCTGCTCAACAAGATCTTTATTTGCACTCTCAGCAATTGTCACACAATGGCATCATTAAGCAATCATGGGTTATGCAAGAACACCCTTCGAAGCAGCTATCCATTTCCTCCTTCCAGTCTCCTTCCAATAAGTATGCAGCCGGTCCAACTAAGTAGCAAAGTATACAGTTGTTCACACATAGACACAGTCCCAAAACGCTTAGGGACTTCACAACAAGGAATGCCATGGCCGTCCGAGTCGAGCCTTCTGACTTTGAGTAAGCTTGTGAGGCCACAATCCCAGCATCCAATCTAAAGGGTCTACTACAAATAGGTGTTTAATGTGATGCTCTTCCTCCTCCCTGTCCATCCTTCCAGCAGGCACAGCTTAAACAGAACACATCAAATTCTCCACTTGCTGAAGCATACCGCACCCCCCCACAGTGCGGTTGCAAACAAACACTGCCTCCCTGTACTAATTGATACAACATCATAGAAAAGCCCTAAGGCAAGCCAAAAGAGACCATGCCATCTGCATAGAGGCTACACTGCACCGCGTTATAAGCCACATCCCTGCCAAGTTGCTAAACCATGATGCAAAAGGATAAGCAGTACAACTGCACTGAGCGATCCTGAAGAAGCCAAAAAGCCAGACTGGATCATTACATCAATGTACATCAGAATTGGCACTTAATTCTGCTTAAACCCAGATAATCAGACATATTCTGGGTCTATCAGACCTGACTCAATGCAGGCAATGCTCCTCGCTGTAACAATGGTCCTTGCCTCCAAGAATTGCAGGGATTCCGCCAAAGGCATGCATACCCCACGCAACAGCACCAATTACTGACCTGCTGCTGCAGCCCATTGGGCCAGAGTCCTCTAACCATAGCTCAACTGTCCGTGAAGCCATCTACATACACTTCAGGCACCATAGGTGATCCCAACATGCAGGCAATACACCAATTTGTTCACCCAGATCTCACCATGAACCCAGGCATTACCTCTGTGACCTAGACTTCAGCAATCACTCATGTACATTTCCCCACTTGAGATGTCTGGCGCAGACAATGAAAGCAGCTGATAACTCACAACAAGGGTGCTGTCATGCATTGTTGCAGAGCGCCCCCACTGAGCGTCGCCAACCCTTACTTGAGAACATAAATTCATTGACTGCAATGACAAGAGGGTCTGCTTCTAAATAATGATGCATGTCATCGGCTCCAACAACCAACAATTAGCAGCAGAGCCGTACAAATGTAACACCCATGCCACAACTGCGATTGTTTCCATGCAATTTTGCAAACAGCCTAAAGACATATGCAGACCCACAACCAGTCATATGTGCGCCACACTCTTGCTTAATATTACCAAGTGGCTTTGTCTTGCACAAAGAATGATGTTTACTTCCTTGCCAATATACTCTACCCCACAACCGAAGGCTTCCCCGACCGCAAACACACAACGCAGGGACATGTAAGTTTAATGCCCGTGGATGTGGAGGTAGCTTGCCAAGACGTTTGATACAAGAGTATTAGGAGGCCGCTGCCATCACAAGAGACTCAGCACAATGTGCGAACTGATACAGACCAGGACCTCGCGAGGGCCTCTCCAGGACCTCTCCAAGGCCTTTTAAACGGCGACAAAGTCAACCCAAGATGTTCAGAAGGAGGAATGAATATGCACATGGATAAGACAACAGCCATGAGCAAAGCGCAAGGCCGCCTGTAACCAGCCGACCAGTGCTGATGCATGCATCTAGTGCTCCAGCTGCAACCTTGCAAGAGGGATCCACACCTGACCCCGAGTACCTTATGACAGAGCCCAGACGTGTCGATAGACGACACCAAGGCCATGCAAGGAAAAGCCACAATGCCCATAATGGTAATGCCTGGAAACTCATGAATGCAACAACCCATGCACCCCCGCACCATAAGCAACAGACAATGCAAACGAAGCAGTGTGCAGATAGCCCCAACCACGGGTTCCAGAAATGCGCCAAAACAACGGGACACACAATGCACTATCTCCCACCAATGGTTTCATCGACAGCACCAGAGACAGTGCCTGTAGGATAGTTGTAATTCTGCCTGAGTGCAAGAATACACCCATACCAATTCCCAGCCAGGTGGTCCAAGCAAACATACGCACCCAGACTTAACAACAGCATATGCAAGTGTGCCAGTGACAAAGCCGGTCACATGCCCAATATGCCTATGCTGTTATGAGTTAACAGCTCTACAGCTTACCCACTTGCAACAGGGAGCAGAGTCATGCTAAGTTGATGCAGATGTTGTAGTATTCCACAACATGAGGAGATTAACGAAGGCCTCCCAAGAGATGCTGGCCATCCAACTGTCAACTACACCTGAGAAGCTAAATGCATCGCTGAAAGCCCCACATGACCCCTCCCCAGAACACCCCCCCAGAATTTGACCTCCCTCATAGGGATGGTGCACAAGTCATATGCCTCAAACCCAAGTTGGACGCACGTCCCAGTACACACCTTTGCTTAAGATAGTAGTCTCCAAGGTCCATCAAAAACCCACAACTTGTTAAGACATGTAATCTCATGCATTTTCCCGAACTCTCAGCCAGTAGGCTACCACCAATTCATCACCACACTCCAAGATCATAATGCATTGCCCACTGGACAGAAGCAGACCAAACTCACAACATTTATTGACAATGCTTCCCATTGGCCCCGGCATGCCAAGGGTGCCCATCTGTCACCCAGAAGGCACCTTGCATAACCCACTATGAAGAGACACCAGAGTATGCCAAACCTTCCGCTAACAGTCCTCTATTTTATTGTATTTGCTACCAAAGTAAGAGTTGCTCCCAACAGTAAAAACAACAAGCACCTCATATGTTGAATGGGAACAATCCCAACCCAGCATCTCAGCAGTGCCACTTCAAACTACCTGCACAAAGACCACTGCAAGCCATTCTGGCCCCGTTGCCATCACAGAAGCGCCCACAGCATCACTAACACTGCCCTCCATTGGACATCATCTTATAAGCATCATGTGCACCAGCAGCAGAATAGAGTGCACCAGTCCCTCATATCAATCAGCTGTTGCACCAGTGAGCTGCACTTCAGATAGTGCAGGCTGCCACACGTAATTTGCACCTCCGCCTATGGAGCAAAGCGGGTAATCACCCCAGCATCCCCTCCTGTTACCCACCCCTGCTGCTGCTGCTGGTACTGCAGTTTCATCATCCCCATCTGCTGGATTAACCCATGCACCTCCATGAGAGGAGATGGAGCAGTACCATCTGCACCATCGGCCATATGCGGACACGCAGGCGCCAGGCCACTGTCATAAGGTAAGGTAAGGAGCTTCGGCTGCTGCTGCTGCAGCTGGTGGTAGCACCCGGGCTGAAACCCGATATCTTGCTGCAGCAGCCCCTGTGAAGATGCTGACCCTTGCACATCCGGCACAATCTGCTGCGGCTGCAGGACGACATGCTGAAACTGAGCTGGATACCGCTGCTGCAATAACCCCTGCTTCTCGTGCTGCTGCAGCTGGTGCGGCTGTTGCTGCAGTGGGTTGGGGGTATGAAGCTGCGTGGAGGGCTGGTGCATGAACGGGCTGCCAGCACTCACAAAGAGCTGCTGCATCTGCAGCTGCTGCTGTTGCCCTTGAGCTGCTAAGAGCTGCTGGTAAAAGGGTGATTGCTGGCTGGCAGCTGCTGTAGCTGCTTCTGCTGCCTGAAACTGGTTGGTAGGCATCCACACAAGCTGGGTAGGGTCCGCAGGAGCAGCGTACTGTGGAAGGGATGTCAGAATGTATGTTTTGCCAAGCCCAGGCACGCTACTCCCAACCATGGGGCAAGCTGTAGAAGTGACCAGGCCATCGGGGGATGCTCCACCGGCGACGCCAGGGTCGTTTCTTCCAACAGCATGGGGTCCTTTTGCACTGCAGCTGCTTTGGAATGCTGCTGGGCCGCTGGTACTGCAGCTGCTGCCTGCTTGATCTTGGCTGAGGGAGATCATTGCAGGAAGTGAGCCTCTGCTGTGCAGGGTGTGCCACAAAGCATCCCGAGGATGCTGACTGTTGCTGTGGACACTGTGCAGCTGGGGAGAATAGTAGGTGGAAAATGCTGAGCTGCTCTGCAACTGTGGCGGAGGGCTAAAGGCTGCCCCTGCTGCAGGAGATAGACCTATTGCTGCAGGGGCAGTTGCAGCATGCTGCAGGGAAGACGCAGGGCTGAGGTCAGGGAAGGCGAAGAGTGCTTGTGGGCTCTCCTTTGGGGACTGGTCTGGCTGCTTCGGGTGTTCAGCTCGCCAGCGATCGTAGCGAGCTCTTATGTGGTAGACGTTGGAAGGCAGGCTGATAGAGTCTGAAGAGGCTGCTTCAATGCCAAAGTTAGTGACTGCATCTTGTCCGTACAGAAAGTATGATGTCTTGTCGTAGACACGAGCTGCTTGCACCTCGTCAAAGTACCTGTGCGAAGGGACAGAGAAGAAATTAAGCGGCGCATGTCTATGACGCTGTTTGAGATCTACTGCTAGAGACTCCTTGTGGTAGAATAAGATACAAGCGAGTGAGCCAAGAGTTGAATGGACAAAGAAACTGGGGAAGGATGATGAGGAGAAGCGTACTTCGCTGCGAGACTGATGATAAGGTGTGGAACTGTAATGTGTGCACAGAGTATCTATAAAAGGTACCTAATTAGGCTGCCCAGGAATGTTCCACCTGCAAGGGCACTCATAGCTAAAAGAAGATCGAGTCAAGGGCCTACTATAATGAACCATTGTTGTCCACTGGTGACAACAGTTGGCCCCCAGCATATGGCTCATAGAGATGGTACCTATCAGGCATAAGTAGAAGCTGAAAGGCTTCTCGTAACTTCAGCAAGTCACACATTCGGTTGCTTCTGAGTGGACATTTGAAAGATAGCTTCAGCAAGGGCCAGAGTTGACTTCAAGGCAGGCCCAGACAACAACCTACCTCCCAATGTGGTGTTGCACACCAAGGCAGTTAATACGCACACGCCACCGCCGATCACGCTTGTCCCATGTCACTCCCCTGAATGTTGATTTCCGCGTGTCCGAGGAACGTGGGGAGCCACGCTCAGAGCCAGGCTGGCATGGCAAGAAGTGACTGGTACCTCCAGAAGGGGCCACATACAGAATCTCCTCCATGATGCCGTGCCCTTTGATGCCCGATCCCTAGTAACATGGCAGCACGTTTCTTAATACAGTGCGTACTACCATACTTTCAAGATTAGGCACTTGATCCCAACGACTCCCCCTTTATGAGTAGATTTACGGCACATGAGAGGAGCAGGGGCGAGGACTCATAGTCTAGGATAGCTTAGGAGTTGAGAAGCGCAACCGCTCCTAATCTAGTATCGTCATCTTGTCGTACAGCCTCACCGGCCTTCGACTTCGCACCACGCGAGTGACACGCTGTTTCCAACTGCACCTTCTTCAGAACTTCTCTGGGGTAGCACAGACCCCCAGCGTGTTGTGAAACTAGAGTACGGTTTTCCAAAATGCTATTTCAGACAGGTGCCTTGCTTGCGTTACAAAGTACTTCAGAGAAATCTGCAGTGACAAGCTCATGGTCACAACTTACAAGGGAACCCTTACTCGGCCTCCAGGAGCAGCTACACGGACCTTGTCCGCATGTTCTGCTACTCATGCATATCCTGGGTCTGCTGAGCAAGCCATATATAGGCATTACACAGACGGTTGGCTCAGCCGTGCTTCTTCACTCTTCTTGTTTTGGCTCTTCTTCTAAGTCTACGTGGGATTCAGCTGCTGCGCCTGCGTGGCCGCCTGCCTATGATTCCAGTGAGTGGCTGGGCCGCCCCCGGCGCCGCATATATCAAAGTTTTACTCGTTTGATATACACATAGAAGTGTCCGTTGCGTCCCCTCACATGAGTGTCCCTCATACGAGTGTCCCCTATATACTTTTCCATATGGAAGGGTAGTGGCGCTGGCGCTTTGTATGTGTATATTGAAGGAGTACGGTTTTTACTGCCCGGAGGCAGGCATGGCCAGACCTGCAGCTCGCCCCTGCTGGTCGCACGTCAGCAGCGTTCCACGTCAGTAGCTTACTTTCCAGTCTCGTCACTTCATTCACGATTCATGTTTAGAGGTTTCAAGCAAGACAGCCCAGGAGCCGTGCAGCCGCTTGCATCGGTCCTAGTGCAGTTCATGTTTGATACATCTTGGTCAAATGTGTGTTAAGTCAGTGGTGATGGCCCTAAGAGCCTTCATTGGCTCCAAGGGATGCCCTCTTGGGCTGGTTGGTAATCTGCTATCAAGCATGACTGGTGAATGAAGAGATGAGACTGAAAAGCAAGCTGTTGTGATGTTCAGGGTACCCCATAACCGTGCTGCTTAGCTTAGTCCAACTGCCATCCCGACCCCAAGCGTGTTGTCAGAGCAGAGAAGGGGAAAAGGTCCCTAAGCGTGTTGTCCAAGTTCACTTCCCTATTAATAAACTAGTGCTATCGTTGCGATACAAAGTCCCTTGGCTTCTACTGGATCTACAAGAATGATCCAACCATGCCACCTCACAAAGGAACCCATACTTTGCCTCAGTAGGACTTGCCCCACCAGCTGGAGGCTGCCGTGCCGTCGCTTGGGGACTGTGTATGTCCACATCATGCTACACGTCATGCCACTCATGCAGTCTGGGTCTGCTCAGCAAACACCGCAGGGAAGGCATGACACAAGGTCAGGGTTGCCCCAGCCGTGCTACTTCTTCTTCTTCTTGTTGTGGCTCTTCTTATTCTTCTTGGGATTCTGTTGCTGCGCCTGCGCCTGCGTGGCCGGCTGCCTCTGATCTTGCTGAGTACCCATGCTTCCCTCGGCGCCGATCTCTTCCCCTGGATCTCCACTGCAACCGCTACTAGTGCTACCAGCCCCATCCACTGGTTTCACAATATTCCGCTCCAGCATCTTGACCTGCTCTTCGTAAACTGCTCTACCTGCCCCGGTCAGCCCTCCTCTGCTGTCTATGTACATCATGCCCAGGAGGGCAGAATGCACTAGCTTGAAGCAATCATCACTTGGCCAATCTGCTTGCATGAAGGCAGGCATTGCCAGACCAGCTGCTCGCCCCTTCTGGTAGTAGTACAATGCGCGAGCTGCACCCACATTGGTCCTGGATTTGGCCGACCGGAAAGTGTGATACATCTGCAACAGGCAGAAGCATCACAAGTGAAACATGCAAAGCATAACACCGTATGGAGCTCTCATCCGGATTTGATGTAAATGTCTATTGTGGAGTACGAGGTAATCATTCTATAGGCTTTGCAGAGGGATGGGCCGAATGCCAGAACCCCATCCATGAGTGGCCACATAGCTCAAGCTGTATAACACTTAACTTGGATGCACCAACCAACAACATTGAAGACATATTTGTCTGTGGTGCTTCAGCAATAACACAAATGAAGCACTCTACAGTGCCTCCTTGTTGTCCCCTCAGAGATCATACAGATCTATGACCCATAAGCTACAAACAAAATTCCCTACAACATTGAGCTAGGTTTAGTCATACATCTCACGGTACACATACTCTTTCCAATCGTTTTGGGCTCTAAGACTGGTCCTGTAAAATCAAACCCCAGACGCTGGCATGCAGTACAATAGCACGCCCAGTTGCCACAGATGACATCTCCAATGTCAGATGACATGTCCAATGTCAAGTTCACCAGATAACTACAATGTCCCACTCAAGCTTGCTGTAACACTTGCTGTAACACGGTAACAGATTGGATGGAGTTAGTGATGGTGCTGATCAGCTGCACAGCTACCTGTACGTGTGCATACTGTAAGGTACTATCTGAAATAGGGCTACGTCTAGACTAGCAAGCCTAGCTCTAGAGGAGATAACCAGGGAAATTGCTTACATTCATCTCCTTGCCTGTCTCACAACATGCATGGGGGAGTTTCCTGCTAACACCAAACTGCCAAGGATTAAGGACCCCAATGCAGCATTGCACACTTACCTCCACATATGCCAGGAAGAAGTTTCCCCTTGGGATGCTTCTATGGTGTGGGTCTGCCTGGGCCAGGAACTCTTTGATGTCTTTCTTGAAAGCTGGTATATCATTCAGCTTCTGGTAAGCACCCGCGCGGTCTAGATAGAGGCCTGGAGATCCTCCAAGATCTATGGCTTTGGTCAGGCAGACCACAGAGACCCTGCAAACACAAAAAAAACTATCATCATGCAAGATTACAATGTATGACAAGCCGCAGCAAAGTGCCATAGCACGAACCTCAAGCTGTCAGAAAAATAGTGAGGTGGAACGACAGATGGGGTCCGTTTGGATATGCAGCCAAGGTTACCCTATATGACAACATATGCCTTAACATGAGGCCCAGCAGCTAGATATAACCCTCCCAATATGCTTGCTGCCCTGTTTGAACGCAAGGGCCGTGGCTGGGGAATAGGAGGAGGTATATCCATACACTACTGGTGCAGTGGGGAATTCCCTTTGATCATGTCCAACACAGCCTAAAGAACTATGCAACCTGAAGCAGAGTCCTCAGGCACACTTGAGGACAGAACTGCCATCCAGTCATCCGGATACTCATCTGGGACGTGCAAGATGTTCCAACCAACACAACCTTCATCAATGCAACTGCACTGATCGTACAGGACTGAAACACACACACAGCTGCACACATCTGAAACACGACTGCAGAGACAGCGACAAATGTAAGCAGTGCTGCCATATGATGTGGCACTGCCGTCACTTCCTCACACACCTGGAGTCACTTTCTCACTCACCTGGGGTTGTCCATGATGTGCCAAAGTGAGCACCAGGACCAGAGGCCAGGTTCAGTTGGGTATGCTCTTGTTGCTTCTCTGAAGAAGGCCTCAGCAGGGCCTGGCCACTGCCCAAAGTAGCTGCCCAACTTTTGCATGCAACACATGTAAGCTCCAATGATGGCTGCATCAGCTGTGCACCTGGGGACCAGCACACACAAAGGTTTATCATAACCTAATTGTAATTTATGAATACGGTACGATGTATAATTATTATCAATCAATGAGTAACTACAATTTGGGGTGGTGGTTGCAACCTGCTTTGTTCGCTGTACCCTGCTTTTCTCGCTTTCAGCACTGTATGACAGACCCTGCTTTCTTGTCGCATCACTCTACCCTGCTTTGATTACCTTTACCCAATCTTGGAGTAAGTACGGCTTATGATTATGATAGTTGCTGCAAAGTGGTGTGTATCTCCCGGCATACACGTAAGTAAAGCCAGCATGCATGCTTGCTGTTGCTTTTCTGAACAACACAGGATGCTTTATTGGTGTTGTGCATTTCCGCGCAGATGAAGGTAACTAGCAGCTGTTGTGCCCAGCTCAAATTCAGGGACTTAATCCTGCAATGAGGGCCTCTTGGTAGCATATGGGAGTGGTCTTTCATCATATCCAAGTGGCACTCTGACAGTTCCACACATCTTCTGCATCAATGCAACAAGATAAAGTTCTGCACTTCCATCTGTCCAACTGTATCTTTTCGCCATAGCCAGAAAGCACAGTAGATAGTGCTACTATGCTGCCAGAGCAAGCATCAGAACACACGTTGGTAACTGTCTGCTCTAAGACGCCCCAACCAACACACTTCCTTGTTAACTCAGGCTCTCGCATTCGCTTGGGAGGAGGAATCGGCTTAAAATACCAAGTTAGTCCATGCCCCGGGCGGAGGGGTCTGATTAGGGCAGCTTGGCCAGCGGCACTGTGCAAACATATTGTTCAGTTACTGCACTCAGCATATTGGCCATTTTTTCTATAGGATATTGTGAATGGCTTCAGCTGTGCTAGTGCGCACCAGGGGGTGGTGAATTGGTGCTCAGCAACAGCAGCAACTCCTGCCAGATACGAAGGTGTTGTGCTCATGATGTACTGCCCATCTGGCATACGGATTGCAGCAGCAAACTTCTGCAACAGGGTAGCATTGTCGCCTGCAAGAGATACACCACCCGCGCGGAGTTAGTATAGACATGCACAGCAATGACCATATGTACGCACCGAGGCCGCATGAAAAGCAAGCAGTCAACATCATCACATGGTATCACATGATAACATGCCATGTGAGGCACGCATCTTGATGCTGGTGACAGATGAGCTCCTGTAAGCACTGCTTTCATTGTATCGCATCCTTGAACCAGCGCTGTCTTTTGTTAGAGATGCAGGACTGCTGGTTACACAGCTATATGGTGGGAAGATCATTGGACGGCATTTGCAGGGCCGCAAGCATGCCGTTCCATGAGAGTTTGAGACCCAAGCAAGCTGAAGCCCTTGCTAAGCACGCCTTGACTGGTGTGCGTTTGCACGCCTCAAGGCAAAACCGGACAAGCCATACCTGCATGTGCTGCTGCAAAGGCCTCCTTCAGAAGCTTGACGATCTCCAGAAACTCAGCAGCAAGTTTAGATCCTGAGGCAGAAGGAACAAGTGGGCATGGCCAGTCCATAAACTATGATATGCCATGAAACTACTCAGCAGCAGACCTTTCTAAAAAAATTCAGGTATCAATCACCACCTTGAAGGTAGTCTCAAGTATCATTCAGCTGACTTGTAGACAAGATACTGGCAGATTTAAGATGACCAGTCATATGCTTCAGCACACTGAAATTGGGCAGTCATTGGTTATTGCACACTGTGTGAGGGCTTTTGCTCATTAGCACAGCTCATGATACAAGTTAGTGGGGCAGGTACGGATCCTGGCGAGACTACAGCTAAAATCTTGGCTTCTGAAGTGCTTTCACTGTCATCTGTTACAGCAAGCGTACAGAGTGACAGGGCTGCTGTGCATGTGATCTGTTTTCGAGCTCACCACTCTGAGCATGTGGACGAAGCAGCTCTTCTGTGAAGCGCACAGGGATTCCGTCATCGAAGGCGCCATGTCCGTCTGCAGTGGGTGTTCAATGTCTCCGATTAAAGCAAGGAATCCCGGAATTCCAGAGCTTCGCAACGTGCCTGCGGCGGTTGGTCCCAGTGGAGTCCTTGCGAGCCGCGCGAGAATGATTGAAGTAAGCGCCGCCTTGATGTCCATCAGTGGTAATGAAGTAATGTCTAGCAGCGTCTACCTGGAGCCTTCCGCTCCCGAAGCCCGAAAACGAGCGGCGGGACTGATGCTTTTATCGCAGGCAAGAGTCCACGACGGGTTAGCCGGCGGACGTATTAGGTGCCTAAAGGGATTGTTGTATGGATCCGATCTCGCTGAGGAAGTTGCAGGACGTATTGGTTGTCAGTCACCATGCCATCCAAACAACCAGCATGATCAAGGGTATGATAACTTGTATGGAGCGTTATGAAACCAGCTGCGCGTTTCTTCAAAATGCAAGACATCTTGCACATGCAGATTAGAGCGGCTCTCATGAAGCATTGAAGCCTTCTGCTCAGTCACCGGTGTCACCCGCAAAGTGATACGGGATACAGTCAGCAAGACGGCAATGCAACAGGACAAATACGTTAAGGCTGCCTGATCCAGGTACACGCAGAGATATGTTCAAGATCCAAAGGGCTTTGTAGCGACCTGACCTACTTGGGGCCATGGCATGGACCAAGGCAGTACAGAACAGCGCAAGGAATCGATCGCAGGCCTATCCCTTCCAGTGGCAAATATCGCACATAATTCCGGTCATGGAAGTGCATGTTTCAATTCCGGACATTGCATGGCGGCCGACACCCACGCACACTTGGGTCTAACAATCCTATCATACTCTGCTGAAAGAGGAGGTTTTCCATCTGCGCCTTGCGGTATGGCAAACAGAAATAAAGATATACTTAAGACTTCTGTTTGATGAATGCTAGCAAGCAGTAAAGGTACTTGCCGGCCGTGCTGGCCAACCAGTTCCCAGCAGATGGTACCTATGTACCGACGACGTCGGGTTAGTTCAAAGAAGGGGCTGGATCGGAGTTAATCAGGCACTGCTTGGCAGAGTTAAGGAATCGGATTGTTACGTGGGATTTGGCCCCCCATCGGGATGGGATGCAAGCGCGACATAGTGGCGTCACAGGCTGTACGAGCGGCGGTCAGCGTGATGTGTCAACAGCCGGACCACTCGGCGCCGGTCAGCATTATGCCTTGGCGCAACATCCTGTATTCAGTGAATGGCAGGTACAGGACTGGCTCCGCGGTCCGCAAGGCATCACTGTCTTGTCTTGCAGACGGCTTGCCTTTGCCAGATCGCCTCGCTCTTTTTGGAGCCACGCTTTCAGGTTGCGACCGTGTTGGGTCCAGAGGATCTCCATTACCGAGGCATAGACAGCAGCTGTAGCTTGGTGCAATCAGTTGCTGACGAGCCTGCTGTCTCAGCTTGCGTGGCTGCCTTGTCACCAGAAGACCCTAATCTCGAAATGCTGAGCATGTCTGCTCAGAATCCCCATTTAGTGGCTCCTAGTAATGCCAAGCAACCGCAGAAGGTCTCTGAAGCGCCCATGGGCGACAATCAAGTCCCAGACATGGCACGGCCAGATGGTCTCCATGGGTCCCACTCTGGTCTCCCAGACAGTTCTGGCACCAGCAGCAGTAAACCCCCTGGAAGTGTAACATATCCCACCAAGGCAGCCAGAGAAGCACTCTTTGGAGTGGGGCCAGAGCAGGTAACGAGTACTGGGGCTGGCACATACGCTTTGAGGTCCTATGGGCCGTCCCAGCAATTGTATGAGCATGACAAGGTGTTTTGTCACCACTCGCTACTCTTTTGCAAGAGTCCTGCAGCTACAAATTGCCATTTTAACCTGCATTGCTGCGACATGCATCACCATGGAACAAAAAGTGAGAAATGCATGCCTGAATGCATCGGGAGCATGCATGCAGCCGAACCAAGCTGAGGAGACGGTGCAGATGTCAGAGGTGTACAGCTCATCCGCACCCGACTGTTTCCCATCTTTGGTTGCTGCTGCTGCAGATAGATGAGGTTGAGGCTGTAGTTCATGGCACTATCCCTGACTGGCTTTCTGGATGCCTGGTGATGAATGGAGGGGGTGACTACAGCCATATGCGCCACCTTTTTGATGGGTATGCTCTGCTAAGCAAGGTGCGAACTGCTTGAGCTGTGCTTTGGGCCTTGCTGCATCTTGATTCACAGGGCCAAAGCATCATTAGTCATTGGCAAGTGCAACGGCAGATGTGCTGCAGCACCGACCGATCGACCATGTAGTGCCCCGAAACCGCCTCGTAAGGTGCAATACTGCAGTACTGTTTTTTTAAATTTTCGGCCAGAGCTCAGCCGGACGTGGCCGTTGCTGCTACTAAAGGCTTGTAGCCCACTCCATATTGGACTCTGGTGTGTTCAATTGACTTGCATGCACAGAATCTAGGCCCGGGTCAGCAGGCCCATAAATTGGCTCTTAGGCAACACCCCATCGCACTCATACGAATATTTGCATGCAAATGCAGGTGAGGCTGGAAGGTGGGCGAGCCTGGGGCAGTCAGAGGTATATCACCACACAGGCTTACAAGGCCTACAAAGCACAGGGTAAGCACTGGCACTCCCCATTGTTGCCGATGTGGCGTAATGTGTTGATTCCTGTTGTCGAAATCCCATAAGCAGCAGTACCCGCTTTGTGCAGGTATCGCACATCATACAATGCAGAGCAGTGCCTGGGCAATGCCATAAGCCACAACAAGCAGTACAAGTCAAAGGATTGAAGCTAGATTCCTGATGAATATCGCTACAATTGATGCCACTTGTGCCATCACTTGTTTGTTTTTAGCATATACTCTCACATTTCGTAGCATATGCTGCAAGTTGCCATATGGCATTCAACACTGGGCATTCCAAAGTTCCTCAAGCCTTTCTGTTGTCCTGTCTGCAGGGCGTGTTGTCTACAATGAGTTTGCAACACCACCTCAGGGCCTCATGGGCTATGTACAACAGGTGTGTATTAAAATGGATGCATGAGAGGATCTTTGCATCAGTGGGGCAATTCCTCCCAATTTTAAGATTCCAGCTGGAATTGTAGTTATCATTTGTGGGCAAATTTGCTTAGCCAGTCGATTTGGAACAGTTCTCTTGCCCAAATCGTAACATACACAACATCTTACAATTCTACCTGTTTTATTTCAGGAAGGTACCCCTTTGTTTGAACTGCTAACCCCTACCAGCAGCAAATGCAAGGGGAATGGTTATGCAGGAACAATATGAATATCGCTGCAGTTGTGCACTGCTGATCATCCTACTGGCATCAAAAGCTATCTCCAACCCCCTGTATTTTCTGGTGCCTTGTACTGCAGGCCCTTGCCCCATTTGCAGCTGCTCTAACTTGGCGAGTAACCCCCATGACAGACAACGCCTGTGTTAGTGTGTATGCCGGGGGCCCAGCTGCTGCTGCTGCAACAAGGAAGAAGCGAGGCACAGGTCCAGACCACCAGCAACAGCAGCAGAATGGGAATGCAGACAAGGAGGACTCCTATGCTGGGGGAGATGATGGTGTGCTGCTGATGGCTGTGACAGAGGATCCCTTTGGTACATACCTGGTAGATCCTAAGACACTGCAGACCCTGGAGCAGGTGAGAACATTAAGCAAGGGTGACATTGGGGGTGATTGAAGAGTGGTAGGGTATTAAGTCCCTTGGTCTTAGGAGAAGGACCCTGTGCAGGATGGTTATGTTTGCAAGGAAGGTGCTGATGCTCAGGGATGAGGTAATGTGCTGCTGATGGCTGTGACAGAGGATTCTTTTGGAGGCTGCTCATGCTTAGGGATGGGGTCTTTGCTGCTGATGGACTTTAAGGCATTGCAGACCCTGAAGCAGGTGTGGTAATGTAGTTTGTTGGGGTGTGGTTTTTGCAGGGTGCTGGGAAATTGGTAGGGTGCGGGTGCAGAAAGGACACTGTGCTGGATGGGTATGCTTACACGGTAGACTTTCAAGGTCAAGGAAACAGTGTGGTGTACATGGCTGAGACAGAGGATCCCTATGGTACATACCTAGCTCATGGCAGACCCTGAAGCAGCTGAGACGATTGTGATTTTACGGTTTGCATGGCTGTGGGGGTTACAGGGTAATGAAAACCAGTCTTCAGAAGAAGAGCGGAAAGGGCACTGCTTACGATGGGTACAGGATTGGTAACAAGAGGCTGCAGTGGTGGGCAATAGATGAACGGCTTCAGCATCCGCTACTGGCTTCAAGCAAGGGTGCAAGCAGGGCGCATGCATGGTAGGCTAGGCAGGCAAGGCTCTGACTTGCATTAGTATAGAATTTTCCTCTAGGACCTTTGATCCAAAGCAAGAGTCGGAACCATTTGATGGTGCAACAATTGATAGATTACGCACTAATGGGATCTGCAGGAGCAGCTTCATGGATCGTACCTGGCTGCTTCTCTAGCAGGAGCTGCTTTGTAAAGGGTTCTTGATGACTAACTTAGTTTGTTTTGGTGACGGCTCGAGGTGTGGGACCTGTGGCATATCATGCTATGGTATATCCTGAAGTGTACTGTTATACTCCCATGATGCAGGTGAGCAGTGCACCAGTGCATTACTCTGCTGTGCAGGGTGCGCATGTGCTTTGACACCACTCTATTTCTCAGCTCATCAGGCTATGTATGCATTGTTGATTTGATGCAGGTGCATTACCCTGATTGGGTGCCAGCCATCATGCAAAGCCCACACCCTGCAATCCTGTCAGATGGTCGCATGTTGAACTTCAGCCGCACCTTTCCCTTTGGAGGGAGCCATCTGTGGGTGCAAGACAGAACCAGCCTCAAGAGGATGGAGGTGAGCTTCGCTCCACTTCATAGTCCCACTTTTGGTTTCGGCAGGGCAAGAAAGAGGATGCTGAGCCCAAACTTGGTGATGGCTGTGTTGGATGGTTTGGGATGAGCGGTCATAGACTTCACACATGCGACCTTCTATGCAATGCAGAAAGGGGCCGCATCGTTGTGAGCTTTCTGCAAAGGGCTTCTTGCTTGTTACATAAGTTGTTGAGAGTCAGGCATCTATTGGGAGCTGGTGTGGGAACATGTTGCTGTGCGGGAAAACCAGACACGTCATATGACACTATGCGCTGTCGATGCTGTGCATGTGGGGGCAGCGTCATCCTATTTTGGCCTCAGATTAATTGCCTCAAATAACCCAAATCTACCCCAGGCGGAGTAAATAAAAATAAACTAAAAATCATTTTGTGGGCTTAGGTTGAAGGGTTAACCCAGGCCTTTGTTATTATATATTAATTAATTCTGCTCTCGCTTTTGAATTTACTTGCTATCAATCATGCAAGTGGTACTAACCCGGTTGCCTTCCACACTTTCTGTTGCTGCAGATTGCATTTGTCCCAGATCGCCACTGGTTCACCCCTGCTTGGATGCATGACTTTGCCAGCACAGACAAGTACGCAGTGCTGATAGAGCAGCCACTGTACATGGACTTCCTGGCTATGGTGGGGGGCTGGGACAATGATGCTGCTTGGATGAGGTGGAGGCCAGAGGAGGGCACCAGGTGTCACTTGGTGGCACTTGATGGCAGCAGAGTGAGTGACAGGGCGTCGATGGTAGTTTCTTTTGTTCTGACTGACAGTGAGAGCTCTCAGCAGGCAGCTAAACTAATCTAATGGATACAAAATAAGTCTGTGAAGGGAAGTTGACTTGCTGGTAGTGCATGGAAACTGCAAAGTGGACTTTCTGGAAGTAGAGATTCTCTGCAGATCCGTCAGCAACATGCAATTTGTTTTTTTTTTGCAACTGAGATGCCATGGTGGCTGTGCTAAACATGGCTCACAGTTTTTGCTTACACAATGGACTTCTGGCATGTGCTTGTGAAGTCAACCTTATCAAAGGGCTGTGAGGAACAGAGCAGATGGTAGGACGCCTGTTGTGTGCCGTTCGTGGTGACTACCACTCACCACCAGACCACAAAATACTCTGTGCAACTGCTGCATGCAATCTCTTCTTCTGCTGCTGTGGTTCTATGGCAGTAGCCTGTTGATACGTACCAATTATTTCCTGTACATGCTTTGGGCCCTGAAGTATCCATGATATTTATTTAGACCTTGAAGCCTTGGCCTTGTAGGGGTTATTACAGTCCATGATATGCCATAGCAGAAAGTGCCTTAGATGGCGGGGGTTGCCAAGATGCTTGATTTTCCTGCTGCTATCTGTCCTGCTGTTGCTGCTGTTTTGCCCCTCCTTCTGCAGCCTGTGAAGACTTTCACCATGCCTGCCTTCAGCTACGTCCACATTGGGAATGCCTTTGAATCATCAGATGGCACTACTCTCCATGTGGACCTGGCTGTGTACCCCAATGCTAACATCCTGAATGACCTGAAGCTGTCTTCTTTGAAGAGAGGGCCTGAGGAGGGGAGGGAGGTGACCCGCTGTGAATACATGAGGATGGACATTCCACTGGATGCTGCTCAGACACACCTCAAGGTGAGGACTAGGTTGGCATAGGGCAATTGGGCATAGGAGGTGGGTCATGTGGGATACCTGAAGCTACAGGCGCTGCTGGGCTGTGAGGGTCATTGGGAGAGGATGAGATTGAGTGTCTGTACACCATGAATGTTAACACCTTCAGCTTTGAAAATAGCCAGGCGAACGTAATAGGTTGAACAGGATACATAGGATGACATAGGGCAGGAACTTGGGAGGCATGTGAGGTGGCCTGCCCTATGGGATGCAGGGCACTGCTAGGCTGGAAGGGTCTTTGAAAGGAGGGTTGAGAGGGAGAGCTTGATTCATAAACTGCAGTGTAAGGTGCAACCTGCAATACTCTGAGATGGTAAGCAAGATGGCAGGTCATCAAGCGCGGTCGGGAGGGGGGTTCAGATGCATCTTTTGTGCGGCAGAGGCAGATTTCAGCAGTACAGGGGTTACCATTGGAGACCCAGGACAAGTGTTGGTTGTCGACTGAAGTGTAACTACTTGATGGTGTGGAGAGTGGAGTTGGAATAGGCGGGGAAGAGAGAAGAACGTCAGGTATGATGAGCGATTCCAAGAGTGTTTGCCGGCTGTGGGGCTTGAATAGGGTATAGTGGGTGAGCAAAGTTGATGGAATGCGGGAGGAGCAGAATGCTAGTTTAGGTACCGGAAAAATGATCTTGGGCAACTTCATTCCCACTTCCCAAGTATTTGGGTATCACAGGGTGGTGTGGGAAGACCTCATATAGCATGCTTTCCTGGACAGTGTGGAGAACTTGATGATCTGCTACCAGTCAATGCTTGCTGTGCTCGGGCGCTTTTTCCAAAGGGCTGATGTGAGTATACATGTGCACACATTGCTGCTTGACCCCTTGGGAGCCTGCTAATACATCCATGTGTTGCTGGATTTTGTAGGGTCCCCGGCCTTTGATCCCACATGCCTCAGCCAAGCACATGGACTTTGTGGACTTCCCCAGCATCAACCCAGCTTACAAGGGTAGGCCCTACAGGTATGCTTGTCACAAGCTGAAGCAGTATTGGGTTTGGAGCAACTTGAGAGATCTGCAGCTGTACCACATGTGCACTGGCGGGAATTAGAACCCTCCCCTTTCCGTGAGAGATTGTGAAGCTGGCAACATCAGATAGGTGGACCTGGCCTCCTTACACGTGCTGTCACAGCTACATTGTGATTATGCTATCTTGCGCATCTGTTTCCCTATTGTGCTCCTCGCCCTGCCTTTTGACTCGATCAGAGAAATTAACGTGAGCTTGTGTGCTCAGAGAGAGAGAGAGGTCTTCTCGCGTAGATCTCTCTCTCTCTCTCTCTGAGCTTGTGTGCTGGGGCTGTTGCAGCTTTTACATACTCAGGACGAGCTCTGCCATGTGTACCTGCTTTCCCCAAGCGAGATTTTTAAATATTTGGTAAGGGCCAACTTTGCAGGATACTAATGGTAGGCTACTCCGTCCTACGCAGCAATAGTGTGCCCCATGAGGCCTGTTGCTACGGTTGGCCCATCAGCCGAAGAATCTTTTCTGTGCTGCTTGAATGCAGGTATGTGTACCTGACATGTGCTGTCCGCCCCACCAACATTGGCAATGCCTTGGCCAAGGTAGATCTGGAGACAGGGGATGCCAAGGTTTGGCACCACCCAGGGGGAGTAGTAGGTAAGCAGGGAGGTGCTGAGGGGCGATGCAGGGACAGAGGATCATGCACACCATACTTCTGCCTGCATAAAAAGCAAACCCTAGCATGCAGGAATCAGGTCTGTCTGCATGCGCGTACACTTTTCAGCATTGCCGCTGTAACCATGTGTGTTCAACCAACTGGTTTGCATTTTTGCATGAGTTAGCAGCCGTGTCACCCTGAGAACAGTTGGCTTGCATACTTGCTATGCAACAGTGGATGTAGTGATGAGCACTTGCGAACTAGTGCAATGGTTACTAGGCAGTGGAAGTAACAATGAGGAAGACAGGAGTGTGCAATCTAACCCCAGCAAGGCATACTGGAGTGGGATATGGAAATGGAAATGACAAACCGCATGTAACCTCAAAATTGGAGGCTGTTGTTGCAGGCATGCCATTGTATGCTGGTGCTGCAAAGAAAGTGCCATCCTCACCCATCCATGGATGCAATGCTAATCTGTGTACTGTGTTGACCTTCCAGCAGCCAGTGTGGGCTTTATGTGTTGCTGTTAAAGAACAGGAGAGAAAGAAGAAAAGGAGAAGAAAGTGTGTTCGGTTACTGCATGGCGAAACTACTGATTCTGCTGCCTGCGTGCATGGTTGTAGGTGAGGCTCATTTCATTTCCAATCCAGGAAGAGATGGGAGTGAAGCAGCAGAGGATGATGGGGTGGTCATGGCTGCTGGTGTGGATGAGGCTGGGAAGGCGTTCTTAGTGCTGCTGGATGCTGGAAGTTGGCAGGAGTTGGCTAGGGCACAGCTATCATACTCCACACCATACAGGTTCCATGGGGTCTGGCTGCCACCTCAAGCATAGTGACATCGTGGAATTTCAGGAAGGATGATTGGGTTCTAGGGGTATAAAAGTGAGTTTTTGGAGAAGTTTTGGCGTCTGGAGTTTTGATGCCACCTCTTATGCTGCATCTGTTCAGTACATGTGACTGCAGTAGTGCTTCTTTCTGCTGTTTGCACAAAAGGAAGTTGTGATGGGACAGTTCTCTCTTTATGGAGGTGTTGCAGGGGGAGATTGAGGTTACGCAGACTGCTGCTGCTTGCAGCGGTATTATTGGTAGGGGTTCCAGCCAACTGTACCAATGACTGTAACGTGCGGTGGTTCAGGCTCGACGTAGAGGATATAGTATTCAGGACGTATTGCCGTTGAGCTAGTGCTGATAAGGTATCTATTAGTGCAGCCACTGTACTGAATTGGGTCCAACCCGGATACATAGATCACGACACGAAGAGGCGTTTCAACGCCCATGTCTAGAAGCCTTTGTCGACATGTGGATGAGGACGACTTTAAATTAACCCATAAGCATAGATTTGGTTAGTGCATTAAAGATAATGGGAAGTCAGCAGGTGTTCACGATCCAGACATGCAAGGATGCGGTGACCTGGCTTAGCCACCATTATGATGAATGTGACCCTCATTCCTCCTAAAAACGCTCCGTCGTTTCACAGCATATTATGCAGCCCCGCTGCCGAGGAATCGTACAGTTTTAGCGCAGGCGAAGCACTCCTGCAGGGCTCCTAGTCTAATTCTAGTCACACTACGAGTTATCAAGCAAGTGAAAAAAGGCGGTTCTTCATGGTTAAGGAGACGAGTTTAAGTTTTCATAACTGGGCCTTGGTAAAATTTGCTTGCGAGTCCCTGCTTACTGTGGCTGTCTTCCTCGCGTAAGCCTTGCAAAGCAGCGTACATCCGTGCCATCCGTGCCACAAAGCTTGGTAGGATCTTTGCTTTGTATGCGCCATGTCAGCTTCTTACGAACTCCAACGTTAGCCCCTAGCTTGCACCCCATGTTTTCTAACCTGTATCAACTCAGAGCTTACTCCGAGCTTGATGGCAGGATGGGCCTCCTCGACAACTAAAAGCAAACTACGTACACAAATTAGCTGCAATAGAAGCAGCACCATAATGCCCAACCTTACTTGCAGACCACCGGCCATTGGAGCAAGACGAAAAGATGCAGAAGACGCAGCATAACGAGTTAGGGTATCACTGCTGATAGCTCAGAGTGACAGCCCAACAGATGTGACACTAGTTGGGAATAGAATACCATCATGGCCAAGACCACCACTCATATCGCTGCAATAAGACGTAGCCTGCAAACAGTGATGCACCTCATGTCCATGGGCCACGAGCCCACAGACTGCATAACCTGGGCGAGTGGGACGACAGCACAGGCAAAGGCACTGGTTATGGGCAGAATGACTTGGCCTGCACCGGAAAAAAAAGAACATATTAGGTAATGTGGCAACCTCAAAAGGGTTGCCAAATTAAGAGCAGCATTGCCGTGTCTGCTGCACCCCACAAACCTGCTGATCGTGAATTGCACAGCACGGACAGTCAAATGCGTAAATCGAGCAGCTGCACTGGCACCCAGAGCAGCACCATGTGCACATCATGCTTACCAGGAACAATAAATGGGTGCATACATAGCCACTGGAGAACAGAAATCTGACCAACACAGGAATCAAATGCTGCAACTAAGTCAGCTCCACGTAAAGAGCACCTATCCGCCAAAAGCATCAAACAAACAAACAAACAAAAATTTAAGGTGCGGCAACCGCAAAGGGCTGCTAGGTCGAAACGACCAAACACACCATCGGATGGGTCCAAAAACAATGGAATCCATACCACCAAGCAAGAGGAATACCCAAGCAGACATCCAACTACGGACACGGCAAACAAATCACCAGCAGGAGACTGATGGGTGTATCCAAATCAAACACAATCCAGAGCACCAACCAAGCAGGATGTCCAGTAAGTCCACCGCATATGTACCACCCAAGACGGCCAGCACACCAACCAAGGCGAATACCCAAACATGTAGCTATCTAGACTTCAACCAGTTCCTCATCAGACGAATCACTAGGAACATCTGTCTCCGACTCCGAATCAAACAGAACCAAATATTGACCTGCCGGGAGCAAGATATCCGGTAAGTCCACCACATCAGTACCACCGGACTGATGGCAGTACCAACAGACACGAACACACACGGCCACATACTTGACCAAGGCCGAGAGAGGGACACAGCCAGTGGCTGACAGTGCCCAGAAATCAGCATACCTGAGCGAGGACAACGCGGCCACGGGGGGAACCACAGCTGCCAGAAACAAATCTCTAGCCTCAACAATTGTGGGGTGTTCACACATGAACAAACAATGCGCCTCATCATCAACTACTGTGGAGCTACACCGCAAACATGTGCGTTGAGAATGCGGAAGGAGGGGCGGAAGCCAACGCCCAGTATGGATACGCAAATGATGGCAACCAAGACGAAAACGCAAGAAACGTACCAACACACCATGAGACAGTCGACATGAGTAAAAAGAAGGGACAACGCCCAAAACATGTGTACCAACAACCCTGAAATACAGACCAGTACGGGACCCAGGACCATTGACAACCTGGGACAGACGCTGAATGTGCTCAGTGTACCGAGTATGCAATGCCTCATCAATGCCATCAATATCCAAAGGCAGGCAAGCTCGCAAGGTGCGAGTAAGACCACCTTCACGGGGCAAAAGGATCCGTAGCACCTGAAAAAGAGCCCCCACAAAGTTATGGGCACGGGAGCGAGTGGAGAGAGCATCATCAATGTTCTGTTGCAGAGCACTTCGATACACTGAAGCAGCATCCAACTCAACAAGGCAGTTATAAAAACGAACAGCACGCCGAACATAGCAATGCACAAGAGGTTCAGATCCAAGCTCATGTAACAAAGGCAAAAGAGGCACAGACTGAGGGAGCTGCAACCACTGACGGACCAGACGGCACCGCTTAACCTCCAAAGGATCTGTAAGGCTATAGAATTTAGCTAGGGTCCAACCAGACGACCACAAACCCGGAATAGATAGAAGGCCCCAGAGTTCACACCCATACAAACCAGCTGGCTCCATAACAGTGTGCAACAATTTCAAGAAGGCTGGGAGTGCACAGGGTAAGTCTGGTGCCGCACGCATCTGAGCAGTAGCAGCATGAAAAGAAGAGGAAAAACAGGAGGCCCTGTGAGCTGCCATAGTGCCCGCAGAGGCTGCTGTGTCATAAATTAGGCCAAGATAGCGTGTCCCCTCAGTAGGTGAAGCTGATGCAAGGGGCGCGGAACCAAGACTCAAAGAACATTCACCAACTGGAGCTCCCGCCTGCAAACCCAAAACGAGTCCGATACACTTAGGCACTGACAGCTTAAGATTGCGAGCAGCGAGCACGACATTAGTATGGGTCAGCAAAGCCTGCAAGTCGGGGAGGTACTCTGCCATGAGAGCAGCATCATCAGCATAATGATAGTCCGGATGGCACCCAGGAAGACCAGGGAAGCATGGCCCCTTATCAAGTGCACTTAATGCTCCACTTAGTGGCTGGACATACAAATTGTATAACATGGGGCTCAGGGGGCATCCTTGCTTGACCCCAATACCAACATGGAAAGGCTCTGCAACAACTCCATTGGTAACCACCTGATAGCGCAAACCCTGGTACATGCCTGCAATCCCTCGCACAAGATGTTCGGGAAACTCCAACTGGAGGAGAGTTTCCACCAATTTGCCATGATCAGTAGTATCATATGCGGCCGAGACATCCAAGAATACCACATACATGAGACGATTGGTAGTGAGCGCATGATGAGCCAAATGCTGCACAACAAACATATTATGAAGGGTACTCCGATCAGGCAAGAACCCTGCTTGCCGGGGGAACATGTCACCATGCTGGTGACTGTACTGAGTGTGGGCCACATACACCCCAGAACCCAAGCAATTTGCATATAACTTGTGGAGTAGTGAGGACACCACTATAGGGCGGTAGTTAACCTCCTGAGAATGGTCCCCACGCTTATATATAGGATTCAACAAGGCAAGACTCATCTCAGCGGGCTCCTTGCCAGCTAAGTGCACAGCTCGTAGAATGGATTGTATCAAATATCGAACAGGGTAGGCAGCCAGAGCAGGCACTGGGAGGCCTGTTTTACCAGGAGAGGCCCGGCGTTTAAGTCGCTTGAAGGCACTTTGAAGTTCATCATCCCCAAACAAGTCATCTAAGTCTTCTGTTGTAGGAGGTGCCAAGGATGGCAAGGGGGGCCTCACAGGCGGCCCACTGAAGACGCTGGAAAAGTGCTGGGCAAATTCATCAGCTGTAGGCACAACAGGGCTGGATTGGGCAATGCCACGGCGTAGGGCCTTCCAGAAGTATGTGGGCTGAGACCGACACAGCTGCTCAAACCTGGAGTATTGCTGTCCTGCATGCTGACGCTTCTTGCGCTGAGAGAGACTGCGAAGCTGCTTGGTCTGCTCAGCTGTGACAGCCACACCACGAAGGGCCCGCACGGCGGCCTTGCACTCATCATCAAACCATGGCTGATGGACCTTTTTACGCCGACAAGAGCTAGACACCGCACGAATTTTCATCCCAACCACCTTGGCTGCCTGGAAAAGGGCCTGCCCAAGCAACTGGACAGACTGATCCAGTGTCTCAGAAGATAGAGTAGCTGTTTGGGCATCTGCAAGCAGAGCAATCACTGCTGGGTCTGTCTCAAGTGCAGAATAAAAGTCCATACGCTTTGCCTCATCCCACACTAATCGCACCATGGGTTCTGTTTGCCCAAAAGCAGAAGGAGACCCCACACTCTCCAAAGATGACATAGCAAGCCCCATAGACATGGGCAGGTGGTCACTACCATGGACATGACTAAGTACAACAGGGTTCAGAACCCTAGGCAGCAGACCGGCTGATACCAAACAATGATCTGGGCGGGTCTGTGCTCCACGAGCAGTAAAAGACGGTACAATCGGCACAGCCACACCCCCACCAGCGCCCCGTCCTGTACAGAGGAGGGTACCAGTGGTCAAACATAAGTTTATCAAACATTGCCCAGAGCTATTCATCGCATGAGAGTCAGGACCACGGCGGCATGCCAGTCCAATCGGTCGACCAGAAGGATCTAAACCCCTATCATCCAAATCCCCAACATGTGCATTGAAGTCACCTATGCAGAGCACCTGTGCTCCAGATGCCTGAAAGGCACCTATTTCAGACAATAATGTGTCATACACCTCGTGCATGGCTGTGCTGTTCTGCGGAACATACACCGTACCGAGAATGAGCCTACCAACAGCGGTGGAGAATTGGAGCCAGATCACATATGGAGATAACTTTCGTAACTTAACCTGATACCGGACATGAATGTCGTTCTGAACGTATACGGCCAAACCATGGCCAGCCGTCCCTTGTGAAGAAGGACCACAACACACATATGGACGATGTGACTGTGATAGAAACCCATGCAGGGGATCAGCAAGAATGGATCTGGTCTCCTGCAATGCAACCACCGAATGCTGCCGAAACAAATGATGCCAATGCAAAAAAGCCTGGATCTTGGTGGGTGACGTACCATTGACATTATACGATAGCAATGTCAGGGAAGTCACTGTGGGCTGCCCACCCCTTCAAGCCAGCTTTGACTTCGGCGCAGCGGCCTGAGGAGGGACAGCTCCAGGGGGAGGAGGGGGGAAGGGGCCGTTGCTACCAGAAGCTCCTGCTGCTGTGGGTGCTGCTGGTCCAGCTCCTGCTGTACCTGCTGCTGCTGCTGTTGCTGCTGATGGCCCTGCAGCTGCTGATGATCCTGGTACTGCTGCTGGGCTTACTCCTTCCCGTGCAGGGGAGGGATTGCGTACCCGAGTGGGGCCTGTAGGTCTTGGGCCTGCTGCTGTGGGTGCTGCTGCTGCGCCAGGGGCTGTTGCTGCTGGGTTGGCCCTTGGGCGAGGGGGCACACACTGGGCTGGGTTCCACTGCGTGGCCGGTCGTACACCAGCCTGCACCCGCACGAAGATCTCGCTTCCATGCCACCGTGGGAAAGCGCCTGCTGTCTTGAGCTCCAGGAAACGTGGCTTCAGAGTGGACCGTTCATCCTGTTGCTGCTTGGTAAGGGCTTGGTCGAGACCCCACCCGCTCAGCTGTTTGAAGGCGTACCAGCGCTGGAGCGCCGTGAGGGTGAAGGTCCTGCTGATTAGCTTGACGAACCATACCGAACCTGCCTTGAAGGCTTCCGCAACAGCATAGTCAGGCAGGCCAGCTGCTGCACGCAACTTAGCGGAGACCTCCGTGCTAGTGGTTTGGGCACCCCGAGTGAAGACAATCACCTTGCAGTCATTGGCAGCCCGCATAAGCCGCTCCACTCGGTCAGACTCGGGGACGGGTGCAGCAGATGGAGCAGGCACAGGGCGTTGACGCCGAGCTTCCGTCACTTTGGCATCAAGTTCTGCCTTCTCCTTTTGCAGCTGCGTAATGACCTCCTTGGCAATGACAAGTTCCGCTTTCGCACGTTCAAGTTGCTCGGTGAATGACTCGGTGAGCACACGCACCTGCTCCTGCAGGGTTTCCATCTGCGCCTTAAGGGTCGCATTGCTAATGAGGAGGTCGTCATAAGCATCTTTGCTAATACTAGCAGCCTGCTGGGAGCCCCCACTACTGCTGGTTGGCTTCTGCCGTTTTGACATGGCTAGCGTGGACCAACTAACGCGACTTCATAATCTACAAAACATTGCCTCTTCTTGTGAGAACACCCAACAATTGCCTCAAACTTAGAAATACCGCTGTATGTGTAGGCAGTTGCCAAACTGAACCTGATCATACCCATACTGCTGGCTTCTGCAAACAATGCAACACCATGTACACTTCAACACGTCGTCACATTCCCCATTCTGCTAGTATGGTTTAACAGAACCGCTGTGGATGATTGAGGTGCCAACTTCCGTCATTAAAGCATGGACATACAAGTGCAAGTACACCAGGGCAGGAGCCGCCTTCCTCGCCCACCCGACTCTGACATACAGCACCACCTGGCTTTTACAGCGGGTAACAGGACACCCCCCAGTGGCTAGGGTACAATCAGAGGCAGAACATCGCAGTGTCAGTAGGTTGGCAAAACCGGTAACATAGTGGCTGGACAGTAGAAGGAGGAAATCCGAATCTGCAGTATTAGTACTCATGCACCTCAATCATCAACGCAGCTCACCACCAAAGCGTATGGTGTGTCGTTGTTACGTGTTTAACGGCACTCAAAAGTGGCCGTGTAGCCAATAAGGGTCCCGCAGCAATCAGGACAAGGGCCCCCAGTGCATGGGGAATATTCACGGCTCATCTTCATCGGCTGGTAGTCAGCCATGGTGCTGAACTTCCAATAGACGGTTGAAGCATCAACTTGGATGGGTTTGCCATTGGAACGCAATCTAGTCCAAGGGCCATCAGGTGTGGTCACGTCACTGCCAGTGAAGGAGTATGTCTCGTAGTATTGTTTGGATGATTCGCGTGTCTCGTATCTGATCATCAGCTTTTCCTCCCGGCAGACCTTCACCTTTAGGTCATAGGAAGGGGTACATGATTGGATAAAACTCAGGCAAGAATAACTCTGCTCTGCGGGACGTATAGTCAGCTTCTCCGCTAATCCGCCCAGTCCCACTTTCTCTGCTGCCTCTGAGATCCAGGAATCGGCACCCCTGAGAGCGCGGGTTGGCCCAGCAGCAGCATTGTCATCTGCAGCAAGCAGGAGTCAGTTTCGTCACACATGTACCCACCGTACTGGTAGTCTCTTATATACATGTCAAAGCAACACTCAGGTGCATTCATAACAACCTATGATGTAACATATTCTCATTCAGCCAGGAAGTAGTGTTTCTGAGACCTTACCCCATTGTTAAACAAACAAACAAACAAAAATTTAAGGTGCGGCAACCGCAAAGGGCTGCTAGGTCGAAACGACCAAACACACCATCGGATGGGTCCAAAAACAATGGAATCCATACCACCAAGCAAGAGGAATACCCAAGCAGACATCCAACTACGGACACGGCAAACAAATCACCAGCAGCGGCCTGTTAAAGGTCTGAAAGGGCCTTGAGAAAGTCCGGGGGGGGGGGGGGCAGCAGGCTGTATTCATGGCTGGCACCCCTCCCCTGGTCTGGTTTGCTCTTTAAGAGGTTTCTAAACAGGGTGTCCTGCTAGCGGCTCCCGACACAACCCGCCAGCCACTTGGCCAGGGCCCGTGGTTCTGGGTACTTATAAGTATAAATTGGGTTCAGTTATAGAGGTATGGGTATGCGTTGTGAATGGATAGGGCAAGCATACCAACTCATCCCCGCCGATCAGGATAGTTCGTGTTTTGTATGGGTTGGAGTATGGGTCCCATTCACGCCAGTCCTTTCCATGTTAGCATGCCATGCACTTGATGTGCGTCCCATTCCATTCCATTACATTTACCAGGCTACTTAAGGAACGTGCATCGGTAGTCCGTACTGTATATATGTGTACTGGCTGGAGAGATTGGTTGACTTAGCGCAATGCCCAAGCACTACTTGGCTCATCAATAACTTGCCTGCTCTCGCCCTGGTGGTGATGAGCTTCCGATTTGATGCCATCGCTACTGTCAGCATTGCAGAGACAGCAGCGATCAATAATACAACCCGAGCAAGCTTCATCATCACTCAACTGCGCGCACCGGCACACCGCAGCAGACTCAGACAAGTTCACCGGTACTGAAAGGAAAGAGGTTGATTCAGCCATCATGTGACGCTTTTGCCGATGATATGCCCGTGGTGGAATCATAGCTTGGTACCATTGACACAAACAAATCACTGGCTGTCGGGACCAACCACTGCAGTTGAGTGTTTTAGCAGCTTCAATCCCCGACACGCCGGTGCATGCGAAGCAGCGTCCCTGGTGTATGCAGCAAGATGCTTGAATGTATCAGAGCTAATGCTCTCAACCATACCCATGCAAACAAAGAGGTTCTGAGCCCCTTGGAGTAACAGCTTTTGCTCATGGACGCGCTTCTCGGCAATGGTGCTTTGCTTTGCTTACGATGTACAAGTCGCATCGGGCAATCACCGCTTTTACCTGTTACACAGTAGAGGCGATCAGTCCTTGCGTAGTCAGCTAGTTTCTGCATGGGCAAACAGTCGGCAAACCAAGTTGAAGGAGACTGCAGAGTCGGATCGGTGCGGAGGGGCAATTTCAAGCTTTACCTGTTCGTCGTGTGATCTCCTTGCACGTCCAGATGGATGTCGAGATTTACTTTAGAGAGTTCATGCCCTTCTGCGATCGGTCGTTGTCCCTTTTATAAGGAAGACCTCTGCCCAAATTTTCCGAAATCGGATTGATGCCCTGGGGAAGGTTGATGACGTGGCAGAAGAGCGAGGTTCAACCCAAACTCCGCGACGGACTGCTTTATTGGAACCCAGCCGTTATGATTGGTCTTACACAGGTACTTACATCATTCACGGTACGTCCCTCTCGAGTGCAGAATGCTTTCCGGCGCGGCCTCGCTCAGGAGAATAGGGAGCCGATCTGCTTTGTGTGGCTGACATATGTAGTCAGGTCTCGTCATAGCTAACAGACATCGAGGATCATTTAATACATAGCACTATTTATCATGTTTTACCATGCACGAAAGCATCACAATATCACAATGCAGCGAATGTTCACGAGACCCAAGCATCATATTAAAGTAAAAGGACACCTTGGCATGCACACCGCCACACATGCAGTCATGCAGACGCAAGCAGGGGTCTGTACAATGCAACCAATCGAGAAGGCAGGCACCCTGGCAAGCATCTTGCTGCATTTCTCAGACAGGCTAATGGTTTCATTCCTACTGCAATGTTACATGAGCTCATTAACACTCCTACTGCCCAGTTGGCAGCCCCGACCCACCGGGCCCGAACGCCTGCAAATTTAGCTCCAACATACTAAACGGCCAAGCCCCAACAAACTGAAGTATACCGGGTACGAACAGACTACATACTCCAAATGCACCGACCTGATACACCTGACAGCACCAAGCACCCATATTAATAATCAGTAACTCCAGCAGGCACATCAGATAGAAGAATGTAGCTTCCCCCCTCTCCTCCAAAAGCTTCAAAGTTCTTCAAGGCACTCCAGGGTCAGTATCACTGCTGGAAAGAATGACTTGATCACTCGAATAGCTCCAACACTTCTCAATCACAAAAGGTGGACACGGCCTTTCTTGTCCTCGGCCATTGGTCAAGTAGATGCCTGAGGTGGCACCTGCATGGGGTGGGTGGCTTCTTGGCAGGGAGGTTGCTGCCACTGCATACATGTGACATCTCATGATATGCCATAGCAAGAGTGCCATAGGCCCCGCCCCTCAAGCTGTTATGGAAACAGCAAGCTGGATACATGTGACAAGGCTAGAGGGACTACTTGCAGCCCACAGGTCCATGTAACTGTCTTGTGTGTCTCTGTAAATTAAACTGCAAAACTCCATTCAAGCAGACATGTAAGCTGCTTTGAAGCTCTCACCAACGGGAACAAATTAGAGTGGCTCCTATTATTATCATTAATTATTCCCCACCCTGGCTCCTATGCGATCACTGGAGTTTGGTCGGTACACTGCACCCAAAAAGGGGTTGCTTGGGAGATGGTGCACGCACTGGGTTTTGGTTGTGATGAAATAAAGCACCACAGGCGCACTCACATCCCAGTCCAAGCCCAGAACCCACCCCAACCCAGACCTGCGTCACCCTCTGACCTCCCCTCGGCACAGGAGAGTCCCACCATGCAAACCCCCACACCATCTCATCTCAACTTAAATTTGTGCCGCCCCCCCCCCCTCCCCTTGCCCTCAGCGTAGGATGGGTCCCACCATGCATAACCCATTCACCCTTGCTTTCCTAAGCACACAGATAATCCATGTTCAGGCTGCACTCAAACCCTTACAGATCCCCTAATCAAGGCCCCTGCCGGAGCACCAGCATGAGCCCCTCTCCCCCCCCCCCCCCCCGGTTTTCCTCCTTCCCCTACCCCCCTCCCAGCTCACCTGTAGCAGCAGCAGCAACTCCTGCCAGATACGAAGGTGTTGTGCTCATGATGTACTGCCCATCTGGCATACGGATTGCAGCAGCAAACTTCTGCAACAGGGTAGCATTGTCGCCTGCAAGCGATACACCACCCGCACAGAGGTGTTGCTTAGTATAGACATGCACAGCAATGACCATATCTACGCACTGAGGCTGCATGAGAAGCAAGCAGTCAACATCAATACATGATAACACAAAACAACACATAACAACACGCCATGTGAGGCAGGCATGTGAGAGCTGAGCTCCTGAAAGCACTATTATCATTGTATCACATCCTTAAACCAGCACTGGCTACTATTAGAGATGCAGGACTGCTGGTTACACAGCTGTGTGGTAGGGAGTTCATTGGGCGGAATGTTCAGGGCCACGAGCATGCGGTTCCTTGAGAGGGTGAGACCCAAGCAAACTGAAGGCATGTATGCACGCTTCATTTGCTGTGCATTTGCAGGCCTCAATGCAAAACGAGGCAGGATGTACCTGCATGTGCTGCTGCGAAGGCCTCTTTCAGAAGCTTGACGATCTTCAGAAACTCAGCAGCAATTTTAGAACCTGGCGCAGAAGGAACAAAGAGGGAATGGCCAATATGTAGACTATGATATGCATGATAATAGTCAACAGCAGACCTTTGAGTTGTCTGAGGTTGCCCCGATCACCACTTTTAAGGCAGTTTCAAAGACCACTCAGTTCGCTTGTAGGCATGTTACATGCAGAAGTAGGATGATCATTCAGCTGCTTCAACACACTAAAATTAGGCATCCTTAGGTTATTGCACACTGCGTTAGGGCTTTGCTCATTACATAGCTTTCGATACAAGATGGTGGAGCAGGTCTTGATCCTGTCGATACTACAGCTTACAGTTTTATGTGGCCTTCAAAGCAGCTTGGTTGTCATCTGTTACCGCAAGTGTACAGGGTGACAGGACTTCTTGCTGTACATGTGATCTTTTCAGCTCGCCACTCTGATTATGCGGACGGAGCAGCTCTTCTGTGAAACGCACAGGGATTCCCTTAGCGAAAGCGCCAAGTCCATCTGCCGTGGGAGTTCAATATCTCCCAATGTAGGTTCAGCAAGGAATCTGGGCATTCCAGGGCTCAGAAACATACCTGCAGCGCTTGGTCCCAGTGGAGTGCTTCCCAGCCGCGCGAGAATAACTGAAGCAAGCGCCATTTTGATGTCCATGGTTGGCAAGGAGCAATATCTAGCAGCGTCTATGTTTGGACTGAGCCTTCCGCTCCCGAACCCTGAAGAGGATCACCAGGCAAGAGTCCACGACGCGTAGCCGGAGATTTTACATGGTGAAAGAATTACCGTCGTATGGATCCGATCTCGCTAACGAAGTCGCTGCACGTAGTGGTTGTCAGTCCCTGTTCACCATTCCTAACAAACCAGCAGCATGACCAAAGGTATGAAAGCTTGTATGAGAGGTATGAACATGTACCCAGCTGCTTGTTTCCTCAAGACGCAAGACATCCTCGAATTGCAGAGGCTCTAAGAAGCCTTCACCGAAGCCTTCTGCTTGCCGTCTGCTCCCACACCGGTGTCACTAGCCAGAGTAGCGTCAGAGTGACACTGGTTACATTCAGCAAGCGGGCTTTCGCGTGGGCAATGCACCAGGACGAATCAGTCAAGGCTGACAAGGGACACGCACAAACGTGTTCAAGATCAGAAGGGCTTTGTAGCGACCTGACTCACTTGGGGCCATGGCATGGACCAAGGCAGTACAGAACAGCACAAGAAACGATCGCAGGCCTACCTCTACCAATTTCATATTTCCTTCGTTCCCCCGTTCATGAATGAGCATGCTGGACATTGCTTGGCGGCCTACACCCACCCATACTTGGGTCTAGCTATCTTTTTACTGAAGTGCTGATAGAGGATGCTCTCCATCTGCGTCTTGCGGTAAGGCAATAAGAATTGACATATACATAAGACTGCTGTCTATTGCTGGCATGCAGTGAAGGTGCTTGCCGGCCGTGCTGGCCAACCAGTTCCCAGCAGGTGGTCTATCTACCCACGTCGGGTTAGTGAAAGGGTTGGGGGCATGCACTGCTTGGCAGAGTTGAGGAACCTGATTGTCACGCGCGTTTTGGCCCCCCATCGGGATGGGATGCAAGCGCGACATAGGGGCGTCACAGGCTGTACGAGCGGCGGTCAGCGTGAAGTGTCGGCAGCCTGGCCACTCGGCGCCGATCAGCATTCTTTATCCGTGAATGGCCGGGACAGGAACGGTTCCGCGGCTGGCAAGGCATCACTGCCTTGTTTTGCAGACGGCTTGCCTTTGCCAGATCGCCTCGCTCTATCTGAAGCCAGGCTTCTAGGTTGCGACCGTGCTGTAGAGGATCTCCATTACCAAGGCATAGCCAACAGCTGTAGCTTGGTGCAATCAGGTGGCGACGAGCCTGCTGTCTCAGCTGCGTGGCTGGCTTGTCACAAGAAGATCCTAGTCTCAAAATGCTGAGCATGTCAGCTCAGAAATCCCATGTAGGGGCTCCTGGTAATGCCAAGCAACCGCAGAAGGTCTCGGAAGCACCCATGGGCGACAATCAGGTCTTAGACATGGCACAGCCAGATGGTCTGCATGGCTCCCACACTAGTCTCACAGACAGTTCAGGCACCAGCAGCAGTGAGCCCCCTGGAAGTGCAACATACCCCACCAAGGCAGCCAGAGAAGCACTACTTGGAGTGGGACAAGAGCAGGTAAAGAGCACTTGGGGCTGGTATATATGCTTCTTGGTCCTATGGGGCATCCCAGCAATTCATTGGCATGACAAGGTGTTCTTGTCACCACTCGCTACTCTTTTGCATTTAGTCCTGCAGCTACATTGTTCTGCGGCTACAGTGTTCATACCTCTTGCCCTTCACCAGGCATTGCTGCAACATGCATCACCATTGCACAACAAGTGAGAGATGCATGTATGAATGCATCTGGAACATGCATGCAGCTGAAGTGAACCAAGCTGAGGAGAAGGTGTATATGTTAGGTGTACAGCTCATGTGCACCACTGTTTCCCATCTTCAGTTGCTGCTGCTGCAGGTAGATGAAGTTGAGGCTGTAGTCCACGGCACTATCCCTGACTGGCTTTTTGAATGCCTGGTGATGAATGGAGGGGGTGACTACAGCCATATGCGCCACCTTTTTGATGGGTATGCTCTGCTAAGCAAGGTGCGAACTGCTTGAGCTGTGCTGTGGCTTTGCTTTTTTAAGTCCATACTGGCGAAGCTTCTCACTCTTTGAAAAGTACAACGGCACATGTGCCGCCCTGCTCGACCATGTAGTGTGTAAAACATCACGAAGTAGCTGCAGGAAGGTGTCAGGAACTTGTCTGCCAGAGCTTATTTGCATGCCTCCACTGCTGCTGAAACCTTCTAGTCCACTTGCACATTCGATGTCATTTTGTCCAAAATGACATGTATGCTCAGGATGTATGTTATATTTTGTATCAATCCAGCCAGCACAGATCAGATGTACAGCAGCAGGGCTTGATATACACATGCATGTGGCGTGCTAGGGCAACATCGGCCCATGAAGGGACTCTTGCAACAGCCGGAGCAACTCTCAGGCATTCACACCATGCTGATACATATGGGTGTGCTATCTGCAGGTAGGCTGGAGGGTGGGCGAGCCTGGGGCAGTCAGAGGTATATTACCATACAGGCTTACAAGGCCTACAAAGGAACCTGAAACATTGCAGATGCTGAAGCAGGCGGGGTAATGTAGTTCCTTGGGGTGTGGTTCTTGGGAGGTGGTGGGAAATTGCTAGGGTGTTGTGTGGAAAGGACACCTTCCTGTATGGTTAGGCTCACAAAATAGCATATAGGGTCAGGAAAACGGTGTAGTGTGCATGGCTGGGACAGAGGACCCCTGAGGTATATAGCTTCAACATGGCAGACCCTGAAGCAGCTGATATGAAATAGGATCTTAGGGTTTGCATGCTTGTGGCAAACACAGGGTATTGGGAACCAGGTTTACAGAGGAAGCGGGGAAAGGGCACTGCTTACTGTGGGTACAGGATTAGTAACAAGAGGCTGCAGTGGTGAACAGCTGCAGCATCTGCTACTGGCTTCAAGCAAGGTGCAACCATGGCGCATGCATGGTAGGCAGGCAAGGCTCTGATTCGCATCAGTGCAGGGTCTTCCTCTAGGATCTTTGATTCAAAGCTAGAGCCGTAACCCTTTGAGGGCAAATGAATTGGTAGGTTGCGCACTGTTGAGATTTGCAGGAGCAGCTTCATGGCTCATACCTGGCTGCCCCTGTAGCAGCTGCTTTGTAAAGGGTCCTTGACAACTCCTTCAAGGTTACTTACGGGCATGTCCGAAGTGCTGTAGACATGCCTTGGGCAGTGCACCAGTGCATTATTCTGCTATGCAGGGCGGGCACATGCTTTGACACCACTATATTTCTGAGCTCATTATGCTATGTCTGCATTGCTGATTTGATGCAGGTGCATTATCCTGATTGGGTGCCAACCATCATGCAAAGCCCACACCCTGCAATCCTGTCAGATGGTCGCATGTTGAACTTCAGCCGCACCTTTCCTTTTGGAGGGAGCCACCTGTGGGTACAACACAGAACCAGCCTCAAGAGGAAGGAGGTGAGCTTCGCTCCACTTCGTAGTCCCACTTTTGGTTTCGGCACGGCAAGAAAGAGGATGCTAAGCCCAAACTTGGTGATGGCTGTGTTGGATGGTTTGGGATGAGTGGTCATAGACTTAACACATGCAACCTTCTATGCAATGCATAAAGGGGCTACATTGTTGTGAGTTTTCTGCAATGGGCTGCTTGCTAAACAATTCTAGATTGTGTTGTTGACAGTCAGGCAACTACTGGGAGTTAAGTAGCTGGTGTGGTGAACATGTTGCTGTGCAAATAATACCAGACGCATCATATGACACCATCCGCTGTTGATGCTGTGCATATGGGAGCAGCATCATCCTATTTTGATTTTGAATTGAATGCCTTAAGCTGCTCTTGCCCTTCAATTTGACTGCTACCAACCATGCAAGTGGTATTAACCCTGTTGCCTTCCACATCTTTTCTGTTGTTGCAGATTGCATTTGTGCCAGACCGCCACTGGTTCACCCCTGCTTGGATGCATGACTTTGCCAGCACAGATAAGTACGCAGTGCTGATAGAGCAGCCACTGTACATGGACTTCCTGGCAACGGTGGGGGGCTGGGACAATGATGCTGCTTGGATGAGGTGGAGGCCAGAGGAGGGCACTAGGTGTCACTTGGTGACACTTGATGGCAGCAGTGTGAGTGACGGGGGGTCGGTGGTAGTTTCTATTGTTCACTGCTGCAGGTTACGACAGTGAGAACTCTCAAAATGCAGCTAAAACAGTCCATTGGGTAAACATTAAGTCTGTGAAATGAGGTTGACTCGCTGGTCGTGCATCAAAACTGAAAACTTGATTTTCTGGATTCTTTGTAGATCCGTCAGCAACATGCAGTTCATTTGTCATACAACTAACATGCCATGGTGGCTGTGCAAAACATGGCTTACAGTCTTTGCTTACACAATGGACTACTGCCAGTGCTTGTTCAGTCAACTCTATTGAAGGGTCATGAGCAACACACCAGATGATGGGAGCCCTGCTATCTGCCATTCATGGTGTCCACCAACAGACATCAAAATACTCTGTGCAACTGCATGCAAGCTCAGCTGCTGCTGCTGCGGCTGTGTTCATAGGGGCGCAGCCACCGTATACAGACCACTTATTGTGCGGAGCTCCTCTACATGCTTGGGCCATAAGGTGTCCATCAAGCTTGTTAAGACCTCAAAGCCTTGTAGGGGTTGCCAAGATGCTTATTCTGCTGCTGCTTTATGTTATGCTGCTGCTGTTTTTTCCCTCCTCCTGCAGCCTGTGAAGACTTTCACCATGCCTGCCTTCAGCTACGTCCACATTGGGAATGCCTTTGAATCAGGCAGGTCATCAAGTGGGGTAAATTAAAACACAGTCTTACGGCAAGGAGTGAGTACTCAGTAGTACAGGGGTTGGAGTTGAGGACCAGGACATGTAACGGTCATCTGCTGCAACTATCTGATGGCAAGGAGGGGAGGGGTGGGGGTGCAAGCGAGGCTGCGAAAAGAACATGGTGTATGATGCGCTACCCCCAGAGTTTTTGTTGCAGAGGGGATAGCTCACGGGGGAAAATGTAGGGCGTGAACAGGATGTAAAGGGTGGGGAGAGCGGATGGAAGGTGAGAGGAGCAGGAAGCTAGTCCAGGTACTGGAAAATGACTTAGGACAGGCAACCCAGTTCCCAGTTACCCTAAAGACTTGGGAGGACATGTTGGCGTTGGAAGACCTCATGTAGCTTTTCTGGACAATGTGGAACCAGTCAATGCTTTCTGTGCTCACTTCTTCTGAGAGGTGATATGAGCATATATGCGCATATAGCTGCTTGGCCCTCCAGCTATACTTCTTGCCTTGGAGGGCCCCTTAGAAGGGTTTTGCTTGTGGCTCACTCCAGCTGGCACAATTTTTGTGTATGGCACCTATGCACAAGCCTACATGCATTTATGGCAGATGGTGGGAGCAAGCAGGGTGCATGCCCATGGATCCATGGGGCTTTAACCAAGCTCTGCTCCTTGCATTAGGGTTTAGTAGAGGGTTTAGGGCAAGGGGCATGCAATAGGTTTAGGGGTGGGGTTGCACATGCCTGATGTGTCCCCTTGCATCTCACCAAGCCTCATCCTCTCCTTTTTGAGGTTGGGAGCCTGCTAATGCATGCCCTATGTTGCTATTTTCTGCAGGGTCCCCAGCCATTGATTCCACATGCCTCAGCCAAGCACATGGACTTTGTGGACTTCCCCAGCATCAACCCAGCTTACAAGGGTAGGCCTTACAGGTAAGCTTGTCACAAGCTGAAGCAGTATGGATTGTGAAGCAATCTTAGTTGGCTGATATCTGCAGCGGTATCTGCAGCGGTACCCCATGCGCGCTGGCGGGGTTCTGCCTTATGACAAGAAATGCGGAGTCTGCAACATCAGATGAGTGGACCAGGCCTCCTCACATGTCCTGAATATTACATTATGATCATTCTATCTTGCATAACTGTTGTTCCAGTTCCCTTACTGCCCTGCTTGTGATTTCACAGAGATATGACAGTGAGCTTGTGTGCTGGGGCAGCTGTTGCAGCTGCCACTTACTCAGGACAACCTCTGTCTTTTGTCCCTCACGAGAGTCTCAAGGACTTGAATAGGGCTGAATTTGCATGATGATACCAGTGCTCTATGGCAGTGATAGTGTGCTGCATGAGGCCTGTGGCAATGGTTGGTCCATCAGCCTGCGTACTGTTTCTGTCTGTTTGAATGCAGGTACGTGTACCTGACATGTGCTGTCCCCCCCACCAATATCGGCAATGCTTTGGCCAAGGTGGATCTTGAGACAGGAACTGCCGAGGTTTGGCACCACCCCGGGGGACTAGTAGGTAAGCAGGGAGGTGCCGAGGGGTGATGATACAATACAATACAATACTGAAGTGAGAGAGGATCGCGCACACATTGCACTACTGTAGAATCTTCAGCAGTGGAAGTAGCGATGAGGGAAATGGGAGTGTGTGACTCGTCCAGCAGGCGATACTGAAGTGGATATGGGAATGGGGATAGCGTCTGTAATGTCAAAAAACTTGATTGGGAGCTGTTTTTGCACTCAGGCAATGATATGCTGGTGCTGCAAGTAGAGTGTGATCTTCGCACATGCACTGAATGCGATGCTGTTCTGGTGTGTACTGTGTTAAACGGGAGCAAGTGAGCAGCGAGTGTGGGCTTCTATGCAACTGTCTAAACACATACTTTGTTAGAGAATGATAGAGTGGGATGGTTGCCTCATATGGTAAATGCTTGATTCTGCTGCCTGCGTGCATGGTTGTAGGAGAGGCTCACTTCATTTCCAAGCCAGCTTCAGGAAGGGATGGGAGTGAAGCAGCAGAGGATGATGGGGTGGCCATGGCTCCTGGTGTGGATGAGGCTGGGAAGGCATTCTTAGTGCTGCTGGATGCTGGTAGCTGGCAGGAGTTGGCTAGGGCACAGCTACCATACTCCACACCATACAGATTCCATGGGGTCTGGCTGCCACTTCAAGCATAACAACACCATGGACTAACTTCAAGAAGGATTGGTTGTGGAGATAAAATTGTGACGTTTTGAGGGTTTGATGCTACCTGTTATGCTGCATCTGTCCAGTTGACATGCGACTGCAGTAGCTTCTTCTGGCGGCTGCTGTACAGTGGGGAGTTGTGAGGGTACACGTGTCCCTGTTGCGGGTGGAAATTGAGGTTATGCAAAGTGGTGCTGCTTGCACCAGGATTCAATTGGTAGGGGTTCTAGCCGTCTGCACCAATGCCTGTAATGTGCGGTGGTTCTAGGCGTTAGCGTACAGTACAGAGTAATCTAGATGTATTACCGCGTACAGCTCATGCTGATAGCGTGTCTATTAGCCCCTATATGTACTGAATTGGGCCCAGTCAGGTTGCATGGATACAAGAATAGGCGTTCCCACGCCCATGTATAGAACCCTTGACCACAATATTGATGAGAAATACTTCATATCAACCCCCTCACACACACATATGGAATCAATGGGGTGTATTGATTGAGGGGAAGCAGCTCTTCACGATCCAGACATGCAAGGATGCGCTGACCTGGCTAACTCCACCAATATGACGAATCTGACCCTCCGTACTCCTAGATACGCTCCGTCGTGTCACAGCTTGGTGTGCAGACGCAGTGCCAAGCTTTTCTTACCGTAGGAACACAGGCGACACACTCCTGCAGGCTTCCAGTCGCACACCACGGAACCGGGAAGGGGCCTCGTCATGCCGGGAAATTGTGCCATAGCGTCCATAACAGGCCTTTGGTAAAATCTTCTGGCCAGTCCCTGCTTACTGTGGCGATCTTCCTCACGTAAACCTTGCAAAGCAGCGTACATCCGTTCCATCAGGCCAGGTTTGCCTTGACGAAGAACTGAAGGGACGGTGGTCAGACTGCACCCAAGGTGACAGGAACATCTTAGAGCTGTCAACACGCGCCGTTCTTCCACTTCAACTAGCCAAGCTGGCCTACAACTACCGGCAGCAACAGCTTGCAAGGTCCGTCGACCCCTGCAACTGCTACTAGCAGAAGGTGAAGGCCCATCGAAGCCGTTGCAGCAGTCTAAATAGGGGTACCTAAGTTGCGCTAAGCAGAGCCTACCAAAGGCCGTCCAAGGCTTCCACGTTGGGCCCTCGTCAGCTTAACAACCAGCAGCAGGGACACTCGAGCAGGCAAACCGGATGGAGTACCAGCATCCACGAAGTGCCATTGCTGCAGGCAGCTGATCGAGAATACAAGTCGCCCACATAGCTGCTTTGCATGCCTGCCTGTGCTTAGTCAGCAGCTCAACCATGTCCTTTTTTTGTCCAGTTATCGCTACACCCTTGCCTGTCACCTTATAGGATGTGCCCTAGCGCTGGGGCACATCAAACGCCTTGTAAACTGACCAGGTAACTCTTGTCATGCAGGCATCAGCTCCAAGCGTCACTTCTGTGCCTCCTCGAAGCCTTCCGTTCCAAGGCACTCTGGCGAAGCACCAGCAGCTTGCTCTGTACCTGTGGATATCTACGCCGGTTTCAAGTTGCAGCCATCTGCCCTACCTGCAGTGGCCACCATTTTTCAACTAGAATAAAGCACTGATTTCTCTGGAAGGCCACTGCTGTCCAATGGAAACTCCAGGTGAGGCAGACTGGACAGGACAATCACAGCACAAAGGTTTATTTCTCCCATAGCTTGCTTCGTTGCATATGTCTCTCTGAAGTGCAGAAAGGTATTGGATGTGTTCTTGAAGTGGTGCGATGAGGGAGGCAAAGCAGCATGTACATGTCATACAGTTGATGCGTGTGTTATGGTTACATGGAGGAAGGCATGGAAGGGGTCATCAAACATAATTCATTTGACAGGCAACAGTCATTGCAGGCAGCTTCACTGCCATGTTCATGTTAGGAAAGCATCTCCCAACACTGTCCTGCACAAACATCTGCAGACCATTAGTATGGACCTAATAAAGGACTGTTAGGCTAATCATGGTTTGCATGTGCGATAGGCCCGAGTGCACAACTTCCCCGTGTGCTTTGGTTTGCAGGCGTTTCTAAGAGGCCCCGGGAGGGCATGCCTGGGATTCCTTCCAATGTTGACGTGAACTACAACATTACTGCTGATAGTGCTGCACATGCAAGCGGTGGGGAGGCACTAGGACCAGAAGAGAAGATTAGTCCGAACCCAGCACCCCGGAAGAAGACAGTACAGGGGACTGAGGCCAACATCCTGCCAGCTGATGAACCCACCGCAGAAGGTACAGCCCCCACCTTGGCTCTAAGCTTTAACAAGAAGATGGCATCGTTGCAAGCTCAGCTTGCATTAGGATGAACTGCAAGTGCTCTGCAGCGTGGAATGCTCTTGGCAGCATAAGGCCCATGGAAAGACCTATCTTCATATTCCGGTGTCCTCTTCACTGCTCTCAGGCTCTGACAAAATTCCTGCGGGTATACCAGCAAAAAGGCGTGAGGCTTGGCTCGGCAGGCACCCTGATGAGTGGAATGTTGAAATGACCTAGCATGTTGAGGATGATAGCTGGCTGCCAGTGGTGGTGGAGGCCCTTAGTTTAGTGTAATTTGCATGGCATATGTGCTGCAATTTGTATAAGCCGTTGCCCGGGGGATGCTGTCTGCCAACACGTTGACTTGCCTGAGGCATCTTGCTTGCTTACCTATATGCCCTGGTTTTGCACGTGCAGGCTCAGACTCCATGTCAGACCCAAGCAGCAGTTGCATGTTTGACCTGCTAGATGCTGCCATGCGCGATCCCTTCCTCCAGCAAGCATTCAGGCAGCTTGACCAGCGCCATCTCTACGGCATCGTACCCATGGTTTGTCGCTCCTGGCATCACCTCTCAACCACCAGCAGCAGCAGCTTGACAGTTGAAATCTCCACCGAGCTGAATAAGGAAACAGGAGAGCCTGATGCTGCGATCAGCTTCTCGGAATGGTTGGGGTGTAACATCGAGCATCTCACGAGGCTGGACCTTACCTTCGGGATGCCAAGTTTGGGGGTTTCCGAACCTCCTAAGTATGAGGCGGCAGGTATGCTGCTAACCATCACTGGGGCAACTCAGCTATGCAGTCTCCGGCTTAACCGCTTCCCGTACATGTCCCACTGTTTCCCCTACCAGACCATCGCCAACGGTCCCGTCTTTGCAGGCTTTTCTGCCTTGACCACGCTTACCAGCTTTGCGCTCCATTCCTGTTCACTGAGCCGCCCAGCTTTCTCCTCCGTGTTGGCGGCGCTCACCCAGCTCAGGGAACTGGACCTCAAAGATGTGCGTGTGCTTGCTGATGATGAGGATGAATATGAGGATGAGGACGAGGAGGAGGATATCATGCAAGTCCTGACCAGCAGTCTGGTGAATCTGAGAAGTTTGACCCTGAATAACTTCAATGGCTTGCCGACCCTATTGCCGACCCTGAATAGAAATCATAACTTGTCTACCTTGGTTTGTGTAGAAGACGGGTTGGTATGCATCCGCTCCTTGCCAAAGCTGGTGCACCTGGATATCAGGGGCACCTTGGTCCCGTCGGGCAAGCTGGTCGATTTCACACGAGGGCTCCCAGTCACTGGGGTGACGATAAGTCTGCATGACCCTGGGCATGTGTTAGAAGTTGCTGGCTGGCTGGAGCGCTGCGTGCCCACCACCTTGAGGTATTTGGAGTTATACATGCCAGGGAACTTCGAGCGCTTCAGCCGTACCTTTGAGCTGCAGCCAAGCCAAGTGTCCCGCTTGCTCGCCCCTCTCGGAGCAGCGGGTGGACAACTCCAGGCATTGAAATTGAGGGGGTTTGATCTGTCGCAAGGGGACAGTGTGAACAGCATCACACGCTTGACCCATCTCACCAGCTTGAGTCTATATGATTGTAAGTTCCATGAGGATGGGTGGGCCCTTTTGCAGCAAGCATTTGCTGACATATTGGTGCATAATAGAGAGAGGGTGCGTGGATGGTATGATGGCACGTCTCATGCGAAGGCTGTTTTCCTGGGCCAGACTGTGTAAGTGATGTTTATCACTATGATGGTGGTGGGCGGTAAAGCCTTAGATAAGGGGGCCGAGCCATAATAGAGTTTTGGAGTGGTGGCATAGTCTTGACAGAGAGTCTTGAGGTGATGCAGCACCCCATCTTCACCAGCGCTCATTCTGCACTTGCAGCCAGCCTCAATTCTTGAAGGTTGCTTTTGTTATGTGGTGCTTGTACATGCTTTGGGCCGTGAGGTAATCATGATGCCTCTTGGATCTTCAGCGGTATGGGGAGCGGCCAAGATGCTCCTTCTTCTTCACTTGCTGCTGCTGCTGTTTTACCTGTCTGGTGTTTATTTCCTGCTGCAGACATTCCCCATCTCTGCCTTCCGCCACGTCCACACCAGCAATGCCTTTGAATCATCAGATGGTTGCCCTCCATGTGGATCTGGGCGTATACTCCAATGCCAACATCCTGAACGACCTGAAGTTGTCTTCGTTGAGGGGGGGGGAGGTGACTTGCTGTGAGTACAAGAGGATCGATGCCGCACAGGCACACCTGGAGGTATGGACTAGGATAGCTTAAGGCAAAGCCCAAGGAGGCATGTAAAGTGGTGGGGCATATGGAGGGCGTGAAGTTACAGGCACTGCTGAGCTGGGAGTGGGTTGAGAGAGGGTGTCTGTGCCTTAGAAATGACGTCATCTTTCAGCTTGGGGAATAGCCTGGGCGGAAGTTAATAGGTTGGATGAAAAGGGCCAAGACCAGCTGAAGAAGGGCAGGTCTGTAGATTAGTTGTTGGACGCTGGGGAAGGTCTCATCAACGGGGGTTACCCCCAGGCCAGTGGTTCCTGAAAATCGTACAGACCTAGGGGGGTGTAGCTGAGGGAGTGAGAGAAGGGTATGACGTGATGAGTTACTTTCAGGGTTGTTGCACGGGGAGAGAACCAAAGGTGAACATATGGGGCTTGGATAGGGCGTAGAGGTGAGAAGAGGAGCAGGATGATCCCAATACTGGAGAAGACATTGGAGGAGCCAGCCGAATAGAAGTGTTGAAAGATCACACGCTGGTCGTGAACGACCTTGGTATAACCATGCTTTCCTGGGCAGAGTGGGGGATTGTAATCATGCTCTTCTACCAGTCAGTGCTTCCTGCGCTCTTGCCTGCAAGTTCCCGCTGATGTTCATTTGTAGACAGCTTCACGACACCTCCAGCTAGATTGCTATAGAGGGTGCTGAAGTATCCTTTGCTTTGCTGGGTCCTGCAGGGTTCCCAGCCTCTGATCCCACATGCCTCGGCAAGATACTGAGGACCTGAATTTTGTGGACGTCCCCAGCATCAACCCAGCTTACAAGGGTAGGCTTTTCGTATTTGAAACATTATTGGTTCCATGGGTATGTCATACTAAATGATCTCTACTGCTGTGCCACATGCCCGCTGGCAGGTATCTGGACCTTTCAGCATTGAGAAGATACTTGATTTGAGGCTCACTCTGCTGGATCCTACTCTTCTGCATCCTACGCATGCGTAGTGCAATTCTTCAGGTGCTTGCAACAGTTGGCCATGAGGTACTCTTTCTCTGCTGCTTGCATGCAGGTACTTGACAATTGCCGTCCAGCCTATAGCTACCAGCGTTGGCGATGCTTTGGCCAAGATGGTTTCGGAAACAGGCGATGCTAAGGGTTGGCACGACCGAGGGGGAGTAGTAGGTAAGCAGGGAGGTGCTGCTGGGTGATACAGGGACCCTAGCATGGGAAGGGTGATAACCTTGAGGGCATTGGGAACCTTTATATCGTCTTGAAAAGAGTCTTGCAGGGCAAATAGAGGTTATTCACATATTGCAATTTCGTCACACAAGCTCTCAGTCAGCATGGCAACAGCAAAGGTGTTAAACCGCACTAATTTGGATGCTTGCTGGTGTTTAGCAGCCTTGGCGCCCTGGGAACAGTTGGACTCAGACACGCTCCACATCAGGATGGTTGTTGAGAGGAGTGGTTGCGACTGGGGCTGTGCGTTATAAGCAATGGAAGGGTAGCAATATGTACAACAGGAGTGTGTCAAACCATTCAGCAGAGGAAACATAAGAGTGCAATTATGTCTGTAACTAGAACAAATGGGGGCTGTGTTGCAGGCAGACCTATGATGACTGGTGTTGTCAGGTGTTTGACCCTGCTCATGGGTTGGTGATGTGATGTTCTTGTGCTGTATAGTACAACGGCCTTGGAGCAATGCAGCACGTGAACGGCTGATGCTATGCTCTTGTGCTGTGTAGTACAATGGCCTTGGAGCAATGCAGTCACCCGGTGTTTGCTTAGTGCAGTTATCAACCAGAGCACTTTAAATAAAGTAGGAAGCACTGAAGCGTGCTTGGTTACTCGGTGTGGTGAGTACTGATTCTGCTGCCTGCGTGCATGGTTGTAGGAGAACCTCACTTCGTTGCCCAAGCCGGCATCTGGAAGAGATGGGAATGGAGCAGCAGAGGTTGATGGGGTGATTATGGCTCTGGTGTGGATGAGGCTGGGACGGCATTCTTACTGCTGCACTCCTAGATAGTGCTGGAAACTGGCAGGAGTTGGCTAGGGCACAGATTCCCTTCTCCAAACCATACAATTTCCATGGGGTCTAGCTGCCACCTCAACCATAATGCCATGTATGCTGGAGCTTCAGAATGAAGGCGTGCAGGCGTGTAATAAGTGTGAGGTTTCGGCTAAGTCTTGGCTTCTTGGGGTTTGCCGCTCACTGGCTGCACAGCGGGATGTTGTGAGGGTTGAGTTCCCCTGTCATGAAATTGGTGGAGGTGCAGATGGAAGCTATGTTTGATATATCTAACATGAATGGAAGTCATGCAATATGCTGCCTGCACGCAGGAGGATTAGTTTTCCAGCAACTGTACCTGTGGCAGTATAGCTTTGGACCTCGATTAGAGTATCAGACACTAATTTCAACGTATTGGCGTGCATTTACTGATAAGGGTATCTGCTAGTGAAGCCCATTTAAAATTCTGTCCGGCTCTTCCAATGCATACAAAGGATGCGCGTTTCCACGCCCATGTCTAGAACACCATTGCCAGCTTTCAAAGCGAGTACGAACAGTCTCAAGGAACCCATACATATGGAAAGAAAGCATATAATTGATAAAGGGAAGCTAGCAGCCGTTTACGATCCAGGCATGCAAGTGAATGGGCGGTGACCTAGCTCAGCCCCCATTATCATGAATGTGATTCTGAGTCCTGGTATATACTATTACGCGTGTCAAACCTTACCTTGCAGGCCCAATGGCGAGACTTACTCGACAGTGGAAGTGCAGACGAAGCACTCCCAACCTTCTAGTCACACTCATGGGAGAAGGGGTTTCGTCATGCCAAAGGGCAAAGGAACGAGCCTGAATACTCAATTGGGACCTTTTGTATTATTGAATTGAGAGTCCTTGTCTAGTCTGGCCATCTTACTCGCCTAAGGCTTGAAGAATGTTCACTCTTATATCCGTGCCATGAGTCCAGTCTCGCTTTGACTAGGAACTAACTGGAGGCTGCATGATTGCATCCAAGGTGATAGGAAAATGTTACTGCTATAAAAGAGCTTCATTAAGCCACGCTGGACTGCAGCTACTGAGAGGAACAACTCGCAAGTCAAGGGTTGTCGACTGCCCTGCAACTGGTACTACTTAGCAGAAGGTGAAGCCCCATCAAAGCAGTTGCAGGATTATCAATAGCGATACCTAGGTGTCCGTATACCAGCTTGAGCTTTCCGAGGCCGTCCAAGGCTTCCGCGCTGTTCAGCAGTATAACAACCAGCCAAGCAGGGGCATTTGAGCAGGCAAATTTGATCATCAAATTTGGGAGCACCAGCATCCATGAAGTGCCATTGCTGCAGGCAACGGATCGAGGATAAGTACCCACATAGCTGCTTTGCATGCATGGCACCTGACCAGTCAGCAGGCCGACCATGGTTTGCAAATATTCCTGCACCCTTGCTTGGCTCTGCACCCTTGGCGCTGCGGCGCACCAAAGGTCCTGTAAACTGACAACTTGACTCTTCCCCTGCAGGCACATGTAGTCCTGCTTGAAGTGTCCCCTCCATACATCTGCAAAGCCTTCCAGGGCACTGGGGCGAAGGAGCAGCTGCTTGCCCTGTACCTCTGAGCATCTGCACCAGTACCAAGTTGCAGCCATCTCCACTACCTGTAGTGATCACATCGTGTCATCAAAAGGTAGCTGTTCCTGTCGAGAAGCCTGATGGATATTTGACCTACTTCCTGTGCAACTAAAGTGAAGCTGTCCAGCAGTGACATCTCTGGAAGACTAGGCCCTGCAAATGGAAACTCCAGGTGAGGCAGACAGAAAAGGGCATAGCGCAAGGGTTTGTCCCTCATGCCCCATAAGTTGCGTCTTTGTCTGCGTCTCTTGCAAAGATTTGCTGGAAGTGTTCCTGAATTGTAACAATCAGTGAGGCAAAGACCATGTCCTTGGTCATACTACGGTATACAGCTGACGCATACGTTAGCCTTTGCAGCGGTTGCATACAGAGATGGCATGGAAAGGGATTAACTTTTTGGCGGGAACACTCATTGCAGTTAACTTCACCTGCCAAGCTCATGTTACAGAGCATCTGTCAACACCTTCTTGCAGCACAATATCTGCAGATTCCTAGCATGGATGAAGTAATTTACTGTCATGTTAGTTAGGCTTTGGTGCTTGTGTGATAGGCGGGGGTCATGATTTCCCTGCTGCTTTTGATTTGCAGGCAAGAGGCCCCGGGAGGGCATCCACACCACTAATGCTGCTATCGGTGACTTGGATCACAACTCTGGTGCTGAGGCTACAATTGGTGATGAGGTGACAGAAGAGAAGATTAGCCCCAACCCGGCTCCACACAAGAAGATGGCACAGAGGGGTGCTTCTGACATCTTGCTAGGTGATGAACCCACTGCAGAAGGTATGGTGTACAATACTGGGCTCTATGGTCTGACAACGAAAATTGCATCCTTGCAAACCCGGCTGCAGCAGGAGAGGCTGCAAGTGGTTTGCAGTGTTGAGACTGCAATTGGCAGCACGAAAGGGAAGGACCGAGATGTTGACATGCCGCCAAGCATTGCGATTATGCTCAAGTGATATCATAAGTCATTCAAGACCTGATAGAGCAGTAATATGTTTCTCTGATAAGGGATAACTAGTAGTCTTACAAGTCAGCTTACATCAGTAAGTGCAGCAATCCATAGAAGGCAGGCTTCTCCCCTTCTGATCACCCAAGCACCTGCGCTTGCCGACCTCTGATATGCCCCGGTTGGTGGGCAAAATGTGCGGAGTTGGATTGGACCTCGCATCCCTGACAAACCGAAGCCTGTACAGGCCCGCCAGGTGCCCTATTCTTTAGTAGGGAATAGCTTGCCTGGTGCTTGTTGGGACAGACCCACAAGCTATGATACAAAGTCTTGCAAGGCATAGCCCAGTGGCCCTGCAAGACACGTGCCAATCAGCTACGCTTTTTGTTCTTGGCCATTGTGCATCTGCGTGTTATGCATACTACATTAGACAGGACTCAGACCACTGCCATCTGCTAGTATGTTTGGGATTTTGCTGGTTGCTTCCGCTCATGACAATGCCATTGGGTTATTCTGTTAATGTCTTTGCAGCTTCAGCCCAGAGACAACCCCTTGGACCTGGTATTGGCAAGGCATCTGCTGGTGGAAGCGCAACCCCCCAAATGGACTTCCCACAGGGTGCGGCGGCTAACGACTTCAGCCTGGGCAAGGCAAACCAAGCAGCACTTGCGAGTAAGTCTAGTAGCACTGGTTGGCCCTGCCCATGAGGGAGTGTTAGGGGGAGTATGGGCAAGCAAAGGTTGTGGCTACAGATAGCCACACTTTCAGATGTGTGTATTTCAAGGGCTTTCATAGCTTTTGCCACTTTTACCACAGCGTGTTTGTTGTTCCAGCATGACATGCTGCAGTTGGGGCAGGTCCGAGTCGTGGATCGTCCAATGGGGCAGGAGTGATGGCAATGCATCAGGTTGCAACGTATCAGCTACGCAGTCGGCACCGCGCCCAACTCATTGCTATCTCAGGATGTTGAAAGAGTTCTTTGCTTGGTATGAGAGCTGCTGTGGGTGGTACCAAGCAGTTCAGAAGTGCACCTCTGGCATGAAATTTTTGTTCTCAATGTGCAGCAGCAAAAGGCAGCTATGACCCCTATTACCTACATTGCACTGCTGGCCAGCGGAATGGTGAGCCTGTCATTCATGGTCACAGTCACATGTAAAATGCCCTTCAGCTTACAGGCCGGTGTCTCCTGCTTCCGCAGATGTGCTGACCATGACTGAGAAGGTCTTTGACTGTTTAGACCCAGTCCTGGATCGTGGCCAGAATTCCCTGGAGGAGTACATCAAGGTCATACAGGCATATGGCTGGTACCGCACAGTACGCAAGGAGGGGGAGTTTGGGCCGGGCTTCAAGGAGCTGGCTAAAAAGGAGCTGATGGGACCTGTGTACAAGGCCGTCAGGGCTGTGGGAGAGCCACTGGCACTTGTCTTACTGGGGGTGCAGGGGACCCTGGCAGAGTACTTGGAGGAGGTAGAGGGTCCTCCTCAGGAGCAGCAGCAGCATATGCAGCAAGCTCCACCAAACTCCCAGAGCCCTCCTGCCTCTGTTCTCCTTCACAGCTCCCCCAGCACGCCAGCACCTCCTGCTGCAACCACCGCAACCACCAGCAGCACCACTAGCCCCGGCACTGGCAACAGCAGTGACCCTGCAGTGCCGCCTTTGGCAGCAGCAGTTGCCAATATGGCACCACTAGTCGGCCCAGCTATAGCTGGAGTGTTCAGGGGTTGGAGGGAGCAGCAGCAAGGGATGGAGCGGAACCGCAAGGCAAAGCTTAAGTCTTTGAGGGTGAATGTGGACCAAGCTCTCCATACGCTCCAGCAGACCATGCAGCAGGATGGACCTATAGCTGGCAAGGAGGCTGATTGGCTGCGCTACAAGTGGCCTGTCTGGGCTACTGGGGTGCTGCAGGGGGTAGGCGCAGTGAAGCTGCTGCTGGACTACTTAGGCAGTCAGCAGCAGGAGACTGTGGTTGGGTTGTTTATGCAGGAGCTGTGCAGTATGGAGGCGCCTAAGAACACAGCCCAGCAGCAGGAGCAGCAGCAGCAGGGGGTTGAGGGTGGAGGGGTTGTGGGTATTGAGGTGAAGGCTGGGGATGGGCCTATCCAGTCTCCTCCTCTGACCCCCTTGGAGGAGAGGGCATACATGCACCTAGTCGCTATCTGGGTGATGCAAGCATGCTGTTGCTTGGTGCGCATGCTGGTTCTGTGGCTGGTTCCACAGACGCCAAATGCAGCAGTGGATGTGGGGAGGCAGGGGGGTGGGTGGTATGGGGATGTCAGTGTTAAACCCGCCCTCAGCCTCAATATCAGCATCGGCACCCCAAGGCAAGGCAGTGCTGCCGGTGGGGGGGTATCCAGCAGCTCTACTTGGGAGGTCTGCAGCAAGGGTCAGCAGGCAGCAACAGTTGAAGCGCTCAACCTCATGAACAGAGCGGACCCTGTCCTTGCAGCCTTCCTGAGGCAGAAGGATGTGCCTCTCAGGCGGGACTTCTGGGTGCCGCAGCCATGGTTGCAGGTAGTAGCTCTTACGCTGGACCCAGCCTACCAGGAGTATGAAGTGGCACAGGTTGCCCGTGATGAGGCCAAGGACAAGCTGGATAAGGCCCAGGCTCAGCTGAAAGAGGCCAAGGACAAGCTGGATAAGGCAAACACCAGCAGCGCGAATAAGCCTGCTCAGGAGGGGGGTCGGGTGGCACAAGGGCAGGGGGGGAAAGAAGGGAACACTAGTCTGTTAGCTGGAATAGAGGGGAGTGGTGTGCTGGGAGCACCAGCGCAAGGGCAAACAGCAGCAGCAGTGATGGATAAGGGGCCTGTTACAGGCATACCTCAGTTGGCAGAACAGTTAGGAGTACATAACCGGCTTATGAGGATGAAGAAGGCAAGGTTAATTGAGAAGTGGGGTGGTGGTAAGGTGGTGGAGCAGTACGTGCGTGCTGTCTGGCGGTTCCAGAAGAAGACTCCAGAGCTCTTCAAGGGGTGGAAAGACAATCGGATCTTCTACTTTGTGGACTCTAAGCTCCCTGCTGCTGCTGCTGCTAAGGATGGGAAGGGTTATACTGCAGCTGGAAGACAGCAAGCAGCTCCAGGGGCGGTTACAGGGTCTGGCTTAGGGCGCAGTGGGAAGGAGCTAGAGGTGGAGGAGGTAGGACAGCAGCAGGCAGGAGGAAGTGGGTCTGCAGATGCAGGTGCTGGCAGCAGCAGAAGCATCCTTGGGGCTGGTGGGTTTAGGGAAGCAGGACTAGGCACAGGAGCAGCAGCAGCAGCAGGAGGTGGTGGTGAAGCAAGCAAGACAGCACCTGCTGCTAGTGCTGTAGGTGCTGGGGCTCTGGCTATTCCTGCTGTCGGTGCTAGCAATGACGGTGAGGCCCAGCCTGCAAGCTTGGGTACACAACCCAGCGGGGGGGATCTGCAGTCCTGGGGTTCTGGGGCTCTGCTCCCAGAGGAGTCTGATGCTGCAACTTGGGTGTGCAGCAGTAGTGGGAGCGGGAGCGGTGGGGCTGGATGGGGAGTACCTGGAGGGCCTATCAATGCACCAGCAGCTGCTAGAGCCTCTGCCGCCTCTGACAGCCAGGCATCCATCTTCATTGACCGTGATAAGGAGAGGGAGCCTATGGTTCGTGGCGACATACTAGTGGGTGTGGCAGGGAATATGAAGGTACGAAACTGAATGACATGCAGCCGTAACCTCCTTCTGGGTAGTCCGACGCCTGCCTTTAATCCATAAATGTTTGGCATTGGGCAGGACTTTGCTTAGAGTTGCTTCTGTGCTTCTGTAAGTCTTTTATCAATGATGTTTAACCAATCGGTGTATTTTGGGTTGACCTCCTGCTTACCTCCTGCTTTGGCAAGCCGGGCTTTTAATGTTGTGTAATGCATAGCAAAACTGGTGAATGTGCTGAGAAGGTCGTTTGCATCTGGACAAATAGCCTCTGCCAAGGCATCCAGCAAGTGCAGGGGATGGCGTGTTAGTGTGCCTGCCCCCTCTCTTGTCATCACTTAAGCTTGCAAGGTGAAGGTGATCTTGAAACGCCTGCAAAATACTGCTGCTCTGCAGGGCAATGTCTACTCAGAATCCTGTAAACTCACTCTTGGTTGGTTCTGGTTGTACTGGGGCTTCCTATCACTTGCAGTAGGGTGCCATATGCCTTCAACTGCAGTACGCCCATGACAGGCTTGCAGCACTACCGACATGTCTCATTTTCTGCATGCTCAGGAGCTCAAGGCCGCGGTAAAGTCCTACAGTAAGGGAGAGCTGGAGCCACTGCGGCACAAGTTTCAGGTGGTCAGGGGCACTCGTCAGGAGCTGCTGGTTAAGCTGGCAGAGTATCCAGTGACGGTGGCTATGGGGTTCATCATCCACATTAAATGCTCACAGGCAGGCACTCTGCAGCAAGGAAAGTACAGCAGTGGCCAACAGCAGCAGCAGGTTCCAGGAGATAGAAGCGCAGTCTCAGCAGTCAAGGCAGAGTCTAAGCTTGTGGATGCACAGACAGACATGGCACAAGAGGAAAGGCAGCAACCGCCACCGCAGTAGCAGGAGCAGCAGCAGCCCAGTGAAAGCGGCCATGACAATGCATTTGTCAATGCCTTGCTAGTGGTGATGGGCACCACAGTCAATGCACATAGATTCCAACCAGTGCTCAACAAATCCCCTGTGCAGATGTGAGTACAGTACAAGGATCCTAGGGCTCAACCTCAAATTGACCTTTGTATTTTAGAACTAATTATGCAGGCGTTCTGCCGACCTCCTTTGTATCAGCAAACCTGCTGTGCATGGGTGCACTTGTGGGGACAAGAGAAATGGAGCCTCAATAATGGTCTGTAGGTGGCTGCACAATCTGTGACTGTGAAATTAAGAGTTGTTCCTGCCAGCATTGATCATATCTAGTGCCACAGCATTGCTCAGCTGCTGGACAAATGAGCAGCAGAACTGATGTGGTGTATGCTGGATTGCAGTGATGATTCTGGCCAGGTACAGATTTATGTTCTTACATGCGGGTTGGCTCAAAACACTTCCTTGGTTGCCTGTTCGCAGGGACGAGACACTTGCGCTGGCGCTGACAACAACAGTACCTGGAATGTTGTCCTGGGGAGATGTTCGAGTCACGGGCCCGGTGTGAGCGCATGCGAGCGAGACGGCAAGTATGATGGGCGGCAAGATTAAAGAAGTTGGAGCTTTGCAGGCGTCGGTGTGTTTGCTTTAATGCGGCAAAGATTAATGTGTGCAGAAATATGTATGCTGTTATGTGCCGCTAGGTGACCTAATGCAGCAATCTTTGAAGCGGGCTGACGCGGTCACACATCCACATGCTGAGCCGCTTCTTTGCTTCGTTCTAAATTGTCGCGGTCGGCCTGTCCGGAGTCCGTCCCGGAATGTAATGTCATTGCAATATCGTATCTGGTAGGCTGCACTATCCGCCTCCGCAGCCTTGCAGGAGTGAATGGTGCCGCCACGGTCGGGAACGGTCCAAGCAAAAAGTAAACCCGCCCCGGCCCGTGCCAGTTCATAAGGCATAGTGGCCGGGGGGAAAACTTCGCATATAGCTTATTGGCCAACAAGTTACCTAACAACGTGCTTGCTCTGGGGACAATGCGCTCTGTGCCAGAAGGTACCCGACTACACCTATAATTGACAAAGTTAGCAGGTGTGAAGCAGGTATGTTGGAACTAATTATGCAGGCGTTCTGCGGACTCGCTCCAAATAGCACAGTCAAATGGCTAGCGAGTAGACACAGGCCATCAGTCAAGTTGTAACCACGTTCCAACTAGCACAAGAGGTACATTCGCTGGGCACAATCTTCACCAACCAACCGACTGTCAGGCAACCCCCAATGCTGCGGCAATGACCACCCTATCAATCAAAACGCAAGACCAGCAATGCCAATGGCCAAACAAACCTAGGCCACAAACACAAGGCTCCTGATCACAATCACGAAGCCACACAACCGATGGTGGATTTGCCACACACAAGCTGAGGCTAGATGCAACGGCGTGCACACCAAGGGGAAACAAACACCACCACTAAAACCCAAAACCTGCTCCACTTCCATCACACATGGGTGGCGGGGAGGCAGCAGGATCAAGCACCACCCTAGTAGGGGCTGGAGGTGGCTCCCACCACCTAGGTACTGGTGAACCACCATCCTCCCAGCCACTGAAAGGCACCACATAGCGCTCCACATGCTTATCAATAGCTTGCTTAGTGCGCCTTCTACACCTCACTAACCGTTGGCTTTCCCAAGGGTGCGTAAGATCCCACAACCTCTTCCTCCAAGCACTCTTAATCTGACATGAAGCCTCCCAGCTCCCCTCATCTTGACCAAGCACCTTCAGATCTGCACACACGCATTTCTCCCAGGTATGGCGAGGCCTACCCACTGGCCTCGCCATGTCACCATGTAATGAAGAGAACAACGCAATATGCGGCAACCTGCCCTCCTCCATGCGGCCCACATGCCCCAGCCACCTCAGCCTATTTGCTGTGATGTATGCTGACAAGGTGGCTACCCCACATGATTTCCTGATATGCTCATTGGTGTGCCGATCTGACAGCCTGACCCCCAGGATGCTCCTAAGGCAGCTAGAGTGCACCCGCTCAAGCTTTTGCGATTGCACTTTGGTCTACCTCCAAAAAAATGAATGGGCATAAACAAACAACCATTGAAGGTGTGGCAACCGCAAAGGGCTGCTAGGTCGAAACGACCAAACACACCTTGCATATGTTTTAAATACATGTCCCTGCCAACAGACCCTTGACGGAGTTGATCGGTTACTCCCACAATTCATCCATTGTTTTGGGCCACAATCACGCTCTTAAAGCACTGCCTGAGACTGCAGAAAAAACAGGAGCCCTAGTAAGCATGGTTTAAAACTTTGATAGCACTCCCTTAACCTGGAGCCAACGCAAGGTTCAATGGTTTCCCCAATACCAAACCGACTAAGCAACAGCAAGTTCTAGGTCACTACCAGCTTGGGAGGCCCACGGTCCAGCACCCCTCACTTGCAGTAGGGCTTGTGCTCCTTCCAGTGGGCCTTGACACAAGCAGTCCCACAGTAATGCGCCTTCTTGCACCCGCTACACACCTTAGCTGCACAAGCCTCTGACACTCCATCCAGATTGATGCAGCTGGGGTTGTTGCACCCTAAAGGCACAGGTACAGCAGCAACCACACCTTCACACAATAACAGCAGCTGCTCCAGGACATCTATGGCCTCTACCGCCCCATTATCAGGACTCCCCAAGACCAGTATGGATTTTCCTGGTGGCAGAACCATCTTCTTGCTGCTTGTTGCAGGTACCAAACCATACTCTCCCTGTAAAACGCCATGCGGCACCCACCCCTGAAAATCCTGCAGACAGTTTACCACAGATGGTGGCAGCTCCAGCTGCAACCCGCCCCACTTCGGACTGCTGCTGTTGCTGCTGTTAGTCTTTGAAGCTGTGGCAAAGGACTCACCCTCACCCTTGCCCTTGCTGCTGCTGCCCTTGCTGCCCCCTTCCCTGGTGCAGCTGCTGCTCCCGCCCTTGCTGCTGTTCCCACTGCTAGAGCTCCCAAACTGCTGCACCTGCTTCCCTAGACAGTAGCATGCCACCCCCAGTGAGCACCCCAACTGCAACAGCGTGGCCATGCGCCCCTGAGTAAACTCAATCCGCTGAAGTTGCTCAGCAAGAACAGCTACATTGGTGCTGACACTAGCCCCACCACCTGCGCCGCTTGCTGGTCTGCTGCTGCTGCCTTTGCTGCCGTCTGCCCCTGCCAGGTGCTGACAGAAGGTAATCAGCACACGTGACAGCACACAAAGGGCCAACAAGCGACATGCTGCAGCCTCCTCGGGGTCTGCTGTTGTTGCTTCTGCTGAGTCTGCGCTGCTGCTGCTCCTACTACTGACCACTGCCTTTGCCTTCCCACCTCTAGCTCCAGCAGCATCAGTACTGCTGCTTTTCTTCCCATGCGCTGCTCCAGGCTCCCCTAAAGCATCTAACACCCCTTCCTCCACAAACCACTGCAGTGCATCCTTCAACCCCCTGTACCATTGGCGCAGGTCAAAAGCTGGTGTTGAATCCCACAGCAGTTGCATAACCTTTCTGTAAGACAGCAGTGCACTCAGGTACGCTTGTGTCTGCTTCCAACTGTCCAACAGCCCTCCCGCTGCCCATGTACCAGGGCTGCCGCTGGTGGTGGTGCTGCTGCTGTCGTGTCCCTCAGCTGGCGCCTTGCTGCTGCTGCTGGTGTTGCTTTCCCGTGCAGCTTGCTGCCTGTTCAGCACCGTAGCAGCTGAGGGATGCATGAAACGAGCTCCACCTTGGAATATCGAGGCAGGGCATCTGAGGCAGGCATCCATCATCGTGTAGAAGCACCGAGTGTCCTGGGTCACCAGCCCTGCCAGCACCGCCTGCATGTCTATCTCATCCTCATCACAGGCCCCATCAACTTTCTCAACTGAGCCTGCAAGGCCAAACAATAGACGTGAATTCCGAGTGGCTGAAGCGCAATTCACTATAAGGAGCAGGTTACCACACTAGAAGGAAAGACGCAAAGATCACGTCTGCAGGCATTGTCGACAGCATTGGACATACACCAGTCTGAGATGATGAAAGAGAGAGGGAGAGAGAGCTCAGTAACAGAGACAAGCAAGACCATGTGCTGCTTGGTTGCATGCTAACCCCACATCAATGGCGAACGTTGTTGTCCCTTACATTCCACACCTGCTATTGGAGCCTAAGGGACAACAACGTTTGCCATTGACACCGGCAACGTGCAAAGTTACCTACCATGCCGCTCAAAAGCAACTAGCCAGGATGACTCCTTACAAGTGAGGATGACCCCTTTCATGTCCCTGCTTACAGTACCATTACCAGCACAATCAAAACACCAGGTGTCCCCAAGCGAGTCCAAAACCCAGGCACACGCTTGAAGCACATAATGTAAAGGACACTAAGCACCATGTACCACATGTACCTGTTTCCAAAGAACTTACCTACTTGGCTAGCAATGCACACCAATGTGAGGAGCCAACCATACGGCGTCGTTGACGTGCTTGCCCTGGCACCCTCCTCCTGCTGCTGCTGCCGCTGCCGCCATAAGCGTACCGCCTCCCCGACCCCCTGACCACCCCCCGCCAGCGCCCTCTCCTCTGCCGTAGTCAGTGTTACTGCTTGCATCAGCAGCCCACCCCTCTCCCGCAGCAGCACCAGAGCATCCTCCTTACTAGCCTCCGTCACTAACTAATTCAGCAGCATCTGCAGCTCATAGTGTGCCATTGCCTCCGGTTCTGTCCCCTGCAGCAGTAGTGCCGCCTCCAGCAGCAGCTTCATCACCTCAGGCCGGCATACCATTGATTTCGCAACCCCCATATTCTGAGACGGATTCAGGTGTACGTTCCCGACTTCGTAATCTGGGAGTTGATGGCCGATATGATGGTGTTTGATAACCTGAGCCGCTATGTTGCAGACCCATGCTCGCATTGGAAAGCTAGTGGCACCCGCCTTAAAATCCCCCACAGCGGCACCCGCCTCCCACCCAGGTGGAACCCCTATATCCACATGGTCCGGGATACATCCCAGGTGCATACAACAACCGTGATACGCTTTTCAAACTGAAACAGCAGATCCCAGATGTCACATATGCGGATGACCTGAACCTGATATGTTCATGCATTGGGGATTTAACCAGCCAAGCTGACAAGGTCACCCTGTATGCTGACTGGGGACACCTAAAAATAAACAACGCAAAGACCCTCCTCACAGGTGCCAGATATGGGGCTGACGCCAAAGACCCTTTTAATCTGGAGAAGCTCCGGCGTAGCCTAACTGATGTGAAGGTCCAACGATCCCCTGCAACACTCCACGACCCACGAAAACCGTTCCGTTACCTGGGCCTGCAATTCACCATGCACCTTGACTGGTCAGCCCAATATCAACTGACCAGGGATACCATTCGAGACATGTGTCACAACATGAAGCACTCATACGCTACAACCTCCCAAAAGATGCGCACCCTGAATACATGCATACGGACAAAAATTCGGTATGCATTCTGTGTGGCCCCTTACACCAAAGCTCAGCTCAAAGCGTTAGACAGCCCCCTCTGTAGGGCAGCCAAAGAAGCATATGGTCTTCCCAACAGTACTGCCACGGCAGTAGCACATGAAGACGTCAGTAAAGGCGGTCTAGGGTGCCCCTCCCTACTAGCAGAGTACAATACTGTACAAATACAGCGGTTGACAGAGGCTCTCAATGACCCCGGACCAGTGGGAGAGCTCAGCCGTACACGCCTGCAGACAGATGGCAGCTGCCTGGACAAACTGACAGCAATGGCTCGCCCTGCCCTAACACACCACAGCCTGAGGCTGAGGCAGGTGATTGCATGCGCAAGCATAGATGTCGAGCTCAAAAAGCAGGGACTTGGCCCAACAGAACTACCCGATACCAGCCCACTCTTGCAAGACCTGCAGAACATGCAGGCACTTGCAAGCCCCCAACCACCAGACCTCCTCCTAGCTGACCTTCACCAACTCAGACAAGTAGGTATGCACCGACTTCAGTACATTATGTCTTCCACAGGTAGAACTGTCCTTACAACACGACAGCTCATGTTGAAACTGGACAAGGATATCACCGCTAGGACGCTGACCGGCTTTAAACGTATTGCATACATGCTCACTCTCCCGCCAGGCATAACAAAAGAAACCTACTGCAGCAGGCCACCTGTGCAAGCAGGACATGGTGCAACAATCCATCCGGAGTATGCAAGGCTGCTGAAGTTCCACAACCTCATCGATGACACAGACATACGCAATGCACCTCTCCCAGCATTGTGGGCTGCACAGACACATGCCCCAAGCACAGAGCAAGCCCTGACAGAGATACAGGCTTACCTGTCCTCACTCAGCGCACCACCAAGAGGCCACACTAAAAGCAGCAGTGTGCGCCAGACTGCAACAGACATCACAGCCCCACTGGTGTACCGAATAGAAACAGGCTATCACGTTTACCAGCGAATCAAAGATGAGAAAAGACAGCCCTTCAAAGATATGCGAGAGCAATTATATAACAACTTTGCAGAAGGGCAGGACCAAGTAGAAGGTATAGAAGGTCTGGCAGTGGCGGCACGCCACACCGGACGAGGGCAAAAGAGAAAGAAAGTAGCAACACAGAACCAGGTCATTGTGCGATGGGCCCCAACAGTTATGCAAGGATGGGTGGTGGAACTGGCTAAGCAAAAGGGCTATCACATTGATGATGCTCCAGAGCACGCTCTACAGCCAATGACCCATCATGAAGTCTGCAACACACCAAACCTCCCAACTGAATGCTGCTGTCCTAACGCCCACCTGCCAGCACGACGAATCCCTGCACGTACAACCCTAGCACATTGCAGCATATGTAGCAGACGATATCATATTGATTGTCTCCCGCTAACCCATCGCCCTGCAGGGGACATATTGGAAGAGGATGTCACGACAGGCTGGACCTGCACTGAATGTAACAGGGATCAGTATGCCACTAAAGGCCTCCCTCTTGATATAAGGCACTACAACGTCCATTGGAAGCCCAGTCGAGAAAGTGAGAGCGACCTCATCGCACATAATCCAGTTGTTGCTGAGATGATTGCTGCTTACCGGTTGCAACAGGCAGCAGCAGCAAATGACCGGTCCCCGGCAACTCCTGCACTTGGCGATCTGGCTCAAGCTCAGCAAGGGTTATCGGCACTGCAGCAACAAGGCGACTACTACCCCGATCACCCTCAAAGATACAACATCAACATTGGACAGCAGTACAGCAACATTTTCGACATGGACACATCACCAATGAACCCCCATGCTGATATCCACCCCACAGGAAGACACGAAGTCTTTATTAGAGAAGTAGAGATGTGCATAGATGGACAACTATGGATAAAAACACTCGCCTGCATATACACACCAGATGGCAAATGTCGCTACACCCTCACCCCTGAAAGGACAGCAATACTGTACCAACAGTACTGCCACAGCACTCGCCACAAACCAAAGGTTATGCGGAAGTTGAAGGCAGGTACCTTTCCCCAAGAACTGTATGCCCTCATGTGCAGGTACAGAGATGGAGCACAGATCAAAGATCACAAAGCCATTAGGAAGGTCCAAATAGAGAACCACTGGGCCACTCCCCCTGAGGTGTATGAGGCTCTCAGGCAGCTCACAGACATAACAAAAGAGAGATTTGCAAGCCCACTCAATTACAACCCAACATTTACGATGTACTGGAGCGCCCACAAAAGGGACCAAATCTTTGGGGCAAAATGGGATAGCTACAGATATAGGTGGACCGGCGGAAGCGTGCACAACCCAGAGTATGAGGACGAAGACCTGAATAAGAACATGGCTACTGCCATAGCAGCGGCCCGTAACACAACAGCCCCTGTCTTTGGCATACATATCCTGCCTGCCTGGTCCGATGCAAACAGAACTGCCTACCTTGCATGGCTACTACACTTCCCAGACAACTGCATGCATCTCCTACAAATACCCCGAAAACACTTCAGGTTCCAGAAACCCACAACTTGGGAACGGGGCGACATGTATGCAGGAAACCCTAGATGGGACGTAAAAATCATTGTCGCAGGCAACGCAAAGGGTTTTGAGGCCCACCTCCCTTACTGGGAGAGCGGCTACATGACCAGGTTTCTGCAAACGCTGCAGGATGCCATTAATCAGTCCCTGCCGGACGACAAAGAGATACAAGACATCAGCATGTACTACAACCCCCCAAGCAGCAATGCCCCGCCCAGCACATCTCATCAGCCAACATTGCTGACGCCAAAACAGCTCAGCAAAATGGGTTACCCCAAACAAACAAATGGCTCTGAGTCCCTCCGGGACGATTCTGCCACCAGTCAACCCCTCCGGTACAATTGGAAAAACTATGTCTACACAGATGGTAGCTACAAGCAAACAAGCCACAAAGCATCACCAATAGATGCAGACTGTGATGCCCCAGGCATAGGGGCAGGAGTGTACTTCCCCCCACAAGCAGCCAATAAGGACGATGAACGTGGGGTTCCAATTGTCCCTGCAGGCGACAGCCATCCCCAGAACACCATAAACAGAGCAGAACTGGTTGGTATCCTTGCTGCGCTGAGGCATGGAGCCCACATGATAGCCACCGACAGCCTCAGCTCAATGTACCAAATCAAAAAGATGCTGAGACGCCCACAAGATCTCCTAAATCACCAGCACTGTGAGCTAATTAAAGAGATAGTAACCGAGATCGTCAACAGGGGACTGAGGACAACCCTTCACAAGGTCAAGGGCCATGCTTCCATAATCGGTAATGAAAAAGCGGACGCAATCGCTAAGGCGGCTGCGACAGGGGACACCTCCGACTATGAGGAATGTGAGAAGTACGAAAGTCCTAGTAACAACAGGTTGGCCCAATATTGGCCGCACAAGACCCAATGGAACAATCGTTGGTCACGGACCAATGGGCAGCGCACGTTGATTGACCGTTTCAAGCGGGTGAACCCTTTGACAGACCTTCACGACTCGGTACGTCATTACTGCCACCAAAAGAGTCGCTTTGGGATGGCAAACAGAGCTACCTGTTATTTCGAGGCTTTTAAAAGGATTGAGGAAAGACTGGACCTGCCTGCTAGCAACGAGTACATGACCTCGGGAAAAATCAAGTATGCAGAACGAAAAACCGCTTTGCGCTACCGGTACGGGACCATGTGGACAAGGAAGATGGCCTATAGGTGTGGACATGCACACTACAACCCCCCAAGCAGCAATGCCCCGCCCAGCACATCTCATCAGCCAGCATTGCTGACGCCAAAACAGCTCAGCAAAATGGGTTACCCCAAACAAACAAATGGCTCTGAGTCCCTCCGGGACGATTCTGCCACCAGTCAAGACCCTCCAGCCATGGTTGACGCCAGCACTACACTGGATGACCTGGAAACGCAATTAGCCACTGCCCTACCAACAGCCCCACCCCTCCGGTACAATTGGAAAATCTATGTCTACACAGATGGTAGCTACAAGCAAACAAGCCACAAAGCATCACCAATAGATGCAGAGTGTGATGCCCCAGGCATAGGGGCAGGAGTGTACTTCCCCCCACAAGCAGCCAATGAGGACGATGAACGTGGGGTTCCAATTGTCCCTGCAGGCGACAGCCATCCCCAGAACACCATAAACAGAGCAGAACTGGTTGGTATCCTTGCTGCGCTGAGGCATGGAGCCCACATGATAGCCACCGACAGCCTCAGCTCAATGTACCAAATCAAAAAGATGCTGAGATGCCCACAAGATCTCCTAAATCACCAGCATTGTGAGCTAATTAAAGAGATAGTAACCGAGATCGTCAACAGGGGACTGAGGACAACCCTTCACAAGGTCAAGGGCCATGCTTCCATAATCGGTAATGAAAAAGCGGACGCAATCGCTAAGGCGGCTGCGACAGGGGACACCTCCGACTATGAGGAATGTGAGAAGTACGAAAGTCCTAGTAACAACAGGTTGGCCCAGTATTGGCCGCACAAGACCCAATGGAACAATCGTTGGTCACTGACCAATGGGCAGCGCACGTTGATTGACCGTTTCAAGCGGGTGAACCCTTTGACAGACCTTCACGACTCGGTACGTCATTACTGCCACCAAAAGAGTCGCTTTGGGATGGCAAACAGAGCTACCTGTTATTTCGAGGCTTTTAAAAGGATTGAGGAAAGACTGGACCTGCCTGCTAGCAACGAGTACATGACCTCGGGAAAAATCAAGTATGCAGAACGAAAAACCGCTTTGCGCTACCGGTACGGGACCATGTGGACAAGGAAGATGGCCTATAGGTGTGGACATGCACCTAGTAGCAAATGTCTCCTGTGCGGTGACGAGGATGGCGGACACCACACAGCCTCAGGATGCCCAGCTTTGAAAAGAATGTACATCAACAGGCATAACAAGGTCGGCCGACTAATCATGACAAGAGTGTTAAGGGGACGCAAAGGAGCATTTGTCATTCAAATGGACCTTGGATCAACTGAAAATTGTGCAGAAGACGGCATCATGGCCCACCAGTCTAGAAACATCCCGTGGGAGCTCCTTCCAAGGGGACTAAAGGAGGCAGTGCAACAAGCACAAGGCACCACCGATAAGCGCCCTGATGGTATGCTCTACAAACCCAAGAATGGAAACAACCCAGCAGAGTACTGGATAATAGAGGTCAAGATCTGCAGGGATTCAGACCCAACAGGCCAGCAAAGCAAAGCTGATTATCAACACCAAGTACTCATTGACAAAATCAAAGACATAGACCCCACTGCCAAAGTATGGTACTATCCCTTGCTTGTCGGAGTTGCAGGCACCATATACAACAGTACCACCATGAATCTTCAAGCCCTCGGTATCAAAGGGCAAGCGTTAAAGCAATGCATTTCAGAAGTACATACTGCAGCAGTTAAGTCCTTACACAGCATATACACAACAAAAAGAAAACTGGAAAAGCCCAAAGAGCCTCAATGGCACAGGAGGAACTACAAGAAAGTAAGCTAACAAAGGCGGGTGGGCGGAAGCCCACCCACGGATGTAACTATCCTATGGTAGGCTGGCCCAGTGTAATCCTTACACCAATGGGCCCCTCCCTTAATCTTACGCGGGAGGGCACCTCACGCCCCTCCTTGCGTAGCTCTCTCTCTCTCTCTGTGGACATGCACCTAGTAGCAAATGTCTCCTGTGCGGTGACGAGGATGGCGGACACCACACAGCCTCAGGATGCCCAGCTTTGAAAAGAATGTACATCAACAGGCATAACAAGGTCGGCCGACTAATCATGACAAGAGTGTTAAGGGGACGCAAAGGAGCATTTGTCATTCAAATGGACCTTGGATCAACTGAAAATTGTGCAGAAGACGGCATCATGGCCCACCAGTCTAGAAACATCCCGTGGGAGCTCCTTCCAAGGGGACTAAAGGAGGCAGTGCAACAAGCACAAGGCACCACCGATAAGCGCCCTGATGGTATGCTCTACAAACCCAAGAATGGAAACAACCCAGCAGAGTACTGGATAATAGAGGTCAAGATCTGCAGGGATTCAGACCCAACAGGCCAGCAAAGCAAAGCTGATTATCAACACCAAGTACTCATTGACAAAATCAAAGACATAGACCCCACTGCCAAAGTATGGTACTATCCCTTGCTTGTCGGAGTTGCAGGCACCATATAGAGAGAGAGAGCTACGCAAGGAGGCTCGTGAGGCGGCCTCCCGCGTGGGGTTAAGGGACTGCACGCTATCCTGGAACATCCAGTGCTGCTAGTACCATTGGTGTGGGGGGCATTCCACCCGGTTCCCACAACCATGCCCACCCTGGGCCAGGGTCAGTGCCTTTGTTTCATGCAGCGCACTTCACCACACTGCGTATGACCACTGTGATCCATCTACTTGGATCCTTCTCTCTACCTGAGAGAGCTCTCTTATCCATTTTCTCCGGATTCGGACCGGACCGCACCCCTCCTTTCTCAAGGGAGACCCTCCTCAATGGGGACCATCTAAACCGCTCGAAAGTCCGGTTCAGGTGCGTTGTTTCGATGGAAGAGCCTGTGTGGGATCGGACCACACAGTGAGCGGCTTTCCATCTAGCGACGGTAGTGGGATTTGAACCCACACCATTCCTCGCATGAGGCGCCAAATCTTGCCGACAACGGGATTTGAACCCACGCCTGCTAGAAGCTTGCCATCCTAAGGCAGCGCGCTAACCAACTGCGCTAAAGCCGCATCCTATCGCGGTCGCTTCGAAGATTTGACGATTTGTACCCGGGGCAGGGATCGAACCTGCGACTTCACGGATGTGAATCCGGTGCTCTAACCAACTGAGCTACCCGGGGGGCACCATATACAACAGTACCACCATGAATCTTCAAGCCCTCGGTATCAAAGGGCAAGCGTTAAAGCAATGCATTTCAGAAGTACATACTGCAGCAGTTAAGTCCTTACACAGCATATACACAACAAAAAGAAAACTGGAAAAGCCCAAAGAGCCTCAATGGCACAGGAGGAACTACAAGAAAGTAAGCTAACAAAGGCGGGTGGGCGGAAGCCCACCCACGGATGTAACTATCCTATGGTAGGCTGGCCCAGTGTAATCCTTACACCAATGGGCCCCTCCCTTAATCTTACGCGGGAGGGCACCTCACGCCCCTCCTTGCGTAGCTCTCTCTCTCTCTCTCTGTGGACATGCACCTAGTAGCAAATGTCTCCTGTGCGGTGACGAGGATGGCGGACACCACACAGCCTCAGGATGCCCAGCTTTGAAAAGAATGTACATCAACAGGCATAACAAGGTCGGCCGACTAATCATGACAAGAGTGTTAAGGGGACGCAAAGGAGCATTTGTCATTCAAATGGACCTTGGATCAACTGAAAATTGTGCAGAAGACGGCATCATGGCCCACCAGTCTAGAAACATCCCGTGGGAGCTCCTTCCAAGGGGACTAAAGGAGGCAGTGCAACAAGCACAAGGCACCACCGATAAGCGCCCTGATGGTATGCTCTACAAACCCAAGAATGGAAACAACCCAGCAGAGTACTGGATAATAGAGGTCAAGATCTGCAGGGATTCAGACCCAACAGGCCAGCAAAGCAAAGCTGATTATCAACACCAAGTACTCATTGACAAAATCAAAGACATAGACCCCACTGCCAAAGTATGGTACTATCCCTTGCTTGTCGGAGTTGCAGGCACCATATACAACAGTACCACCATGAATCTTCAAGCCCTCGGTATCAAAGGGCAAGCGTTAAAGCAATGCATTTCAGAAGTACATACTGCAGCAGTTAAGTCCTTACACAGCATATACACAACAAAAAGAAAACTGGAAAAGCCCAAAGAGCCTCAATGGCACAGGAGGAACTACAAGAAAGTAAGCTAACAAAGGCGGGTGGGCGGAAGCCCACCCACGGATGTAACTATCCTATGGTAGGCTGGCCCAGTGTAATCCTTACACCAATGGGCCCCTCCCTTAATCTTACGCGGGAGGGCACCTCACGCCCCTCCTTGCGTAGCTCTCTCTCTCTCTCTGTGGACATGCACCTAGTAGCAAATGTCTCCTGTGCGGTGACGAGGATGGCGGACACCACACAGCCTCAGGATGCCCAGCTTTGAAAAGAATGTACATCAACAGGCATAACAAGGTCGGCCGACTAATCATGACAAGAGTGTTAAGGGGACGCAAAGGAGCATTTGTCATTCAAATGGACCTTGGATCAACTGAAAATTGTGCAGAAGACGGCATCATGGCCCACCAGTCTAGAAACATCCCGTGGGAGCTCCTTCCAAGGGGACTAAAGGAGGCAGTGCAACAAGCACAAGGCACCACCGATAAGCGCCCTGATGGTATGCTCTACAAACCCAAGAATGGAAACAACCCAGCAGAGTACTGGATAATAGAGGTCAAGATCTGCAGGGATTCAGACCCAACAGGCCAGCAAAGCAAAGCTGATTATCAACACCAAGTACTCATTGACAAAATCAAAGACATAGACCCCACTGCCAAAGTATGGTACTATCCCTTGCTTGTCGGAGTTGCAGGCACCATATAGAGAGAGAGAGCTACGCAAGGAGGCTCGTGAGGCGGCCTCCCGCGTGGGGTTAAGGGACTGCACGCTATCCTGGAACATCCAGTGCTGCTAGTACCATTGGTGTGGGGGGCATTCCACCCGGTTCCCACAACCATGCCCACCCTGGGCCAGGGTCAGTGCCTTTGTTTCATGCAGCGCACTTCACCACACTGCGTATGACCACTGTGATCCATCTACTTGGATCCTTCTCTCTACCTGAGAGAGCTCTCTTATCCATTTTCTCCGGATTCGGACCGGACCGCACCCCTCCTTTCTCAAGGGAGACCCTCCTCAATGGGGACCATCTAAACCGCTCGAAAGTCCGGTTCAGGTGCGTTGTTTCGATGGAAGAGCCTGTGTGGGATCGGACCACACAGTGAGCGGCTTTCCATCTAGCGACGGTAGTGGGATTTGAACCCACACTATTCCTCGCATGAGGCGCCAAATCTTGCCGACAACGGGATTTGAACCCACGCCTGCTAGAAGCTTGCCATCCTAAGGCAGCGCGCTAACCAACTGCGCTAAAGCCGCATCCTATCGCGGTCGCTTCGAAGATTTGACGATTTGTACCCGGGGCAGGGATCGAACCTGCGACTTCACGGATGTGAATCCGGTGCTCTAACCAACTGAGCTACCCGGGGGGCACCATATACAACAGTACCACCATGAATCTTCAAGCCCTCGGTATCAAAGGGCAAGCGTTAAAGCAATGCATTTCAGAAGTACATACTGCAGCAGTTAAGTCCTTACACAGCATATACACAACAAAAAGAAAACTGGAAAAGCCCAAAGAGCCTCAATGGCACAGGAGGAACTACAAGAAAGTAAGCTAACAAAGGCGGGTGGGCGGAAGCCCACCCACGGATGTAACTATCCTATGGTAGGCTGGCCCAGTGTAATCCTTACACCAATGGGCCCCTCCCTTAATCTTACGCGGGAGGGCACCTCACGCCCCTCCTTGCGTAGCTCTCTCTCTCTCTCTCTGTGGACATGCACCTAGTAGCAAATGTCTCCTGTGCGGTGACGAGGATGGCGGACACCACACAGCCTCAGGATGCCCAGCTTTGAAAAGAATGTACATCAACAGGCATAACAAGGTCGGCCGACTAATCATGACAAGAGTGTTAAGGGGACGCAAAGGAGCATTTGTCATTCAAATGGACCTTGGATCAACTGAAAATTGTGCAGAAGACGGCATCATGGCCCACCAGTCTAGAAACATCCCGTGGGAGCTCCTTCCAAGGGGACTAAAGGAGGCAGTGCAACAAGCACAAGGCACCACCGATAAGCGCCCTGATGGTATGCTCTACAAACCCAAGAATGGAAACAACCCAGCAGAGTACTGGATAATAGAGGTCAAGATCTGCAGGGATTCAGACCCAACAGGCCAGCAAAGCAAAGCTGATTATCAACACCAAGTACTCATTGACAAAATCAAAGACATAGACCCCACTGCCAAAGTATGGTACTATCCCTTGCTTGTCGGAGTTGCAGGCACCATATACAACAGTACCACCATGAATCTTCAAGCCCTCGGTATCAAAGGGCAAGCGTTAAAGCAATGCATTTCAGAAGTACATACTGCAGCAGTTAAGTCCTTACACAGCATATACACAACAAAAAGAAAACTGGAAAAGCCCAAAGAGCCTCAATGGCACAGGAGGAACTACAAGAAAGTAAGCTAACAAAGGCGGGTGGGCGGAAGCCCACCCACGGATGTAACTATCCTATGGTAGGCTGGCCCAGTGTAATCCTTACACCAATGGGCCCCTCCCTTAATCTTACGCGGGAGGGCACCTCACGCCCCTCCTTGCGTAGCTCTCTCTCTCTCTCTGCCACCAGTCAAGACCCTCCAGCCATGGTTGACGCCAGCACTACATTGGATGACCTGGAAACGCAATTAGCCACTGCCCTACCAACAGCCCCACCCCTCCGGTACAATTGGAAAAACTATGTCTACACAGATGGTAGCTACAAGCAAACAAGCCACAAAGCATCACCAATAGATGCAGAGTGTGATGCCCCAGGCATAGGGGCAGGAGTGTACTTCCCCTCACAAGCAGCCAATGAGGACGATGAACGTGGGGTTCCAATTGTCCCTGCAGGCGACAGCCATCCCCAGAACACCATAAACAGAGCAGAACTGGTTGGTATCCTTGCTGCGCTGAGGCATGGAGCCCACATGATAGCCACCGACAGCCTCAGCTCAATGTACCAAATCAAAAAGATGCTGAGACGCCCACAAGATCTCCTAAATCACCAGCACTGTGAGCTAATTAAAGAGATAGTAACCGAGATCGTCAACAGGGGACTGAGGACAACCCTTCACAAGGTCAAGGGCCATGCTTCCATATTCGGTAATGAAAAAGCGGACGCAATCGCTAAGGCGGCTGCGACAGGGGACACCTCCGACTATGAGGAATGTGAGAAGTACGAAAGTCCTAGTAACAACAGGTTGGCCCAGTATTGGCCGCACAAGACCCAATGGAACAATCGTTGGTCACGGACCAATGGGCAGCGCACGTTGATTGACCGTTTCAAGCGGGTGAACCCTTTGACAGACCTTCACGACTCGGTACGTCATTACTGCCACCAAAAGAGTCGCTTTGGGATGGCAAACAGAGCTACCTGTTATTTCGAGGCTTTTAAAAGGATTGAGGAAAGACTGGACCTGCCTGCTAGCAACGAGTACATGACCTCGGGAAAAATCAAGTATGCAGAACGAAAAACCGCTTTGCGCTACCGGTACGGGACCATGTGGACAAGGAAGATGGCCTATAGGTGTGGACATGCACACTACAACCCCCCAAGCAGCAATGCCCCGCCCAGCACATCTCATCAGCCAGCATTGCTGACGCCAAAACAGCTCAGCAAAATGGGTTACCCCAAACAAACAAATGGCTCTGAGTCCCTCCGGGACGATTCTGCCACCAGTCAAGACCCTCCAGCCATGGTTGACGCCAGCACTACACTGGATGACCTGGAAACGCAATTAGCCACTGCCCTACCAACAGCCCCACCCCTCCGGTACAATTGGAAAAACTATGTCTACACAGATGGTAGCTACAAGCAAACAAGCCACAAAGCATCACCAATAGATGCAGAGTGTGATGCCCCAGGCATAGGGGCAGGAGTGTACTTCCCCCCACAAGCAGCCAATGAGGACGATGAACGTGGGGTTCCAATTGTCCCTGCAGGCGACAGCCATCCCCAGAACACCATAAACAGAGCAGAACTGGTTGGTATCCTTGCTGCGCTGAGGCATGGAGCCCACATGATAGCCACCGACAGCCTCAGCTCAATGTACCAAATCAAAAAGATGCTGAGACGCCCACAAGATCTCCTAAATCACCAGCACTGTGAGCTAATTAAAGAGATAGTAACCGAGATCGTCAACAGGGGACTGAGGACAACCCTTCACAAGGTCAAGGGCCATGCTTCCATAATCGGTAATGAAAAAGCGGACGCAATCGCTAAGGCGGCTGCGACAGGGGACACCTCCGACTATGAGGAATGTGAGAAGTACGAAAGTCCTAGTAACAACAGGTTGGCCCAGTATTGGCCGCACAAGACCCAATGGAACAATCGTTGGTCACGGACCAATGGGCAGCGCACGTTGATTGACCGTTTCAAGCGGGTGAACCCTTTGACAGACCTTCACGACTCGGTACGTCATTACTGCCACCAAAAGAGTCGCTTTGGGATGGCAAACAGAGCTACCTGTTATTTCGAGGCTTTTAAAAGGATTGAGGAAAGACTGGACCTGCCTGCTAGCAACGAGTACATGACCTCGGGAAAAATCAAGTATGCAGAACGAAAAACCGCTTTGCGCTACCGGTACGGGACCATGTGGACAAGGAAGATGGCCTATAGGTGTGGACATGCACCTAGTAGCAAATGTCTCCTGTGCGGTGACGAGGATGGCGGACACCACACAGCCTCAGGATGCCCAGCTTTGAAAAGAATGTACATCAACAGGCATAACAAGGTCGGCCGACTAATCATGACAAGAGTGTTAAGGGGACGCAAAGGAGCATTTGTCATTCAAATGGACCTTGGATCAACTGAAAATTGTGCAGAAGACGGCATCATGGCCCACCAGTCTAGAAACATCCCGTGGGAGCTCCTTCCAAGGGGACTAAAGGAGGCAGTGCAACAAGCACAAGGCACCACCGATAAGCGCCCTGATGGTATGCTCTACAAACCCAAGAATGGAAACAACCCAGCAGAGTACTGGATAATAGAGGTCAAGATCTGCAGGGATTCAGACCCAACAGGCCAGCAAAGCAAAGCTGATTATCAACACCAAGTACTCATTGACAAAATCAAAGACATAGACCCCACTGCCAAAGTATGGTACTAACCCTTGCTTGTCGGAGTTGCAGGCACCATATACAACAGTACCACCATGAATCTTCAAGCCCTCGGTATCAAAGGGCAAGCGTTAAAGCAATGCATTTCAGAAGTACATACTGCAGCAGTTAAGTCCTTACACAGCATATACACAACAAAAAGAAAACTGGAAAAGCCCAAAGAGCCTCAATGGCACAGGAGGAACTACAAGAAAGTAAGCTAACAAAGGCGGGTGGGCGGAAGCCCACCCACGGATGTAACTATCCTATGGTAGGCTGGCCCAGTGTAATCCTTACACCAATGGGCCCCTCCCTTAATCTTACGCGGGAGGGCACCTCACGCCCCTCCTTGCGTAGCTCTCTCTCTCTCTCTCCACATGGTCCGTCGATACCGTCAGCTTCAGCAGGAGGGGGTTGAGAGCCACCTGCTGATTGGACCGCTGCTGCTGCTTTTTCTTCCTCTTCAGCTGCTGCTGCTGCCGCGCCATGTCCTTATACTGCACCTGCAGGTCCTCACAGGCCCCCACCAGCAGCTGCAGGGCAGCAGTGGCCACCTCAGAGGATGCGGACAGTTCCTTTAAGATGCTGTACAGTGGCTCCGTCCTCGCACACAGCAACGGCGCCAGCTGCCCCAGCACACTAAACTGCCCTCGTAACAGGGATGCTGCTATTGCATCTACAGATTCGCGCACATCCCGTGCTGCTGCTGAGCCTCCCCCGTTCTGCTGGTTATCGAGCTTTAGCTCTCCTGCTGCTGCTTGGTACTGCTGAGCGAGCTGAAGCATCCGGGGGGTGGTCTGCTGTACAAATGGCACTCGCATGTACTTTGTCTGTGGCCAGATGGCTACAATCCCCATCCAAGTATACCAGACCTGGATAGCAGAGTAAGACCAGCCCTTTGGTTGCTCAGTGAGGAGCCATGACAGCAGGTCAGGAGCTGAAGAGAACCAACCTGGGAAGGAGCAAGAGCGGCTTGTTAGTACAGTGGCCATTGGCCAGCAGACAATGACATCAAACATTTCTTGCCACCACAAAAAGATGCAGGCCCCGTTGCCACAGCACCACTCCATATGAAATTCAAAATCCATCTATATAAAACAGCAAAAGACAAGAATAGTAGGGGCGCAAGTAGAGGATACCCAGCTAACTGGACTTAACATCTCAACTTAATGACACAGTACAGCTGGATGCAGTGTGTGTCTTCCCCTATGCCTGATGCAAGAGCGCTACATTACGTACCAGTATCACACATCAAAGTGCTCTGCAACAAGTTCCAAAGCCTCGCCGGATTCACTGAATATACACAGTGCAGCCACTGTGGTGCATATCAAACAAGTCATAGCTGCACATCAAGTCCAACGATACAATTGGCTAATGGCTATGAAGGTTGAGGGGAGAACTGCTTCTAATGGAGCATTGCATGCCATGATGCTCAGCATGGGGCAGTTGAGGGACATCTCCATGCACCACACTGCTTACCTTCACAACCGCTGGCTCTTTGTTGGTAAATGGTACTACAAAACTAGGTATTTTGGAACTTGAAATGCAGGCGTTCTGCCGACCTCCATATAGCACAGTTTAATGGCTAGCGAGTAGACAGACCCGCTTCCTGCATGCTAGGGTTCCGCGTCGAAGCTGCTAAGATGACCACCTGTAAGCGTGGTGAAGCAGCATGCTGAGCGAGATAGAGCAGCCTTGCAGGAGTCCTACCTGAGGCTAGCAGCTGCGCACATGCTGAAGGGTGGCAGTGGAGAAACTCCTCCCGATCAGTCTCGTCCAGGAAAGTGACCAGAGTCTTTAGGGCCCTTGCTGCTCTCCTCCATACAGCTGAACCTATCCAGGTTGGGATGTCTGTCTCAAGAATGCTTGGGTTCAGCCTCTGCTGCAGCCAGTGACTGATGCGGCCTAGGAGCAGCAGGGCTTTGGACTGAACCAGAGCAACTACGCCACTTCTGATGCTGTAGGGATCACTGCTCCATTTTTTCAAGTACTCTGTCTCGAAGGAGACTAAGGCTTGGTCCGTTGCACGGAGGTGTTCCAAGCAACCTGGCTGGCTGTGATCCTGTGCATGAGTGGGGACTGGGCCATTGAGGTATGCCAGGACCTTGGGGTCTGACCAGAGTGTCTCTACTGGCTGCCATGCTACAAGCAAGCTTGCCTGCAAGGACAGACGGGTTGTACTATATTAGCAGTAGTCTGAATGCTAGGTGCAAGCCACTGACAACTGATGAAAGGATAGTCCTGAGTATCAACGCCTTCAGCCTCAGCCAGGACCAGCACATAGCTGTGCGACTCAGGTTATTGCAGCTGTTTTACACCTTCATTCCTTGCATGAGTCGTTGCGCAAAGTAACAAGAGGCACTCCAGGTGACAACTTGCCCATGGAGTTCAAGCAGCACCTCAGCTCCAACTCTTCGATGGTGCACAGGAAGCCTGGACACGGTACCCCTGAACCTTTGTCCCTTGTCCCTTCGCGGGATTCAGCTAATGCCTTCAGAATACAAACCAAACATCCGCGCTATCCTAGTTCTTATAATCCACCTACCATGACACTGACTCCGTCCAAGATGCTGCTGGGATCACGGGGTTTTTAAGGTCCCTCGAAAGCCAGTTGGTCAAGACTTCTTGCAGCTGTGATCATTGACTTGAAAATCTGTCAGGCCTCCTCCGTCCCGAGGTCCTGCTCAAGATTGTTTGGTGACTCATACACGAATACGGAGGTAGGAACGTCTGCAGAGCCCGATGCGGTTGGCAGTCCTGCACGTGGAAGATCACGGAATCAATGCAGCGGCAGACAAGGTAGCTAAAAGCGTTATGTGAGCATCCCAGGAGGTCTTGCAGGCCCAGAACTCTCCACAGTGTCTTACAGCGGAGCGCGCAGACTTCACAGTCACTCCGGCACACCAGCATTCATTAGGGCGTTCTAGCGGGGATATGTCCCGGTACCATCCGTTCTACGCATGTCAACAGCTTGTGTTCCACCGCATACATTTGTGGCAACCCATCGGAGTAACTTCCAGGGTGAGGCACACTCCTGACTTCGACTCTGCTGACCATGACCATCCGTCACCGACTGCCACTCACGAGGCCCTTGATGCAGTAAATTCCAAACAATGCTTTTAATAGAACTGTGCACAGACACTGCAGACACATCCAACCGCCCCATACAAGCAGCCATAAGCCGCTTAGTCAACCACTAAACAATGTTTTGGTCTGCCAATCAACTGTCCCTGAGCATCATAGTTGGTACTTAGGCCACTGCTGGCCGCGCGCATCCTCACCCAGCAAGCCCATCCCATTACTTGCGGGTGAAGCACAACTGTCAAACAAACACCAATGCTGCAGCAGTGGCGTCCTGCCAGTCAGTCCTCCAGGCCCCTTCAATGCTCCACTTCATCTCGTGATGCCTCTCCATGCACTGCAGCAGCCAACCCCACTGGTTAGCAGTTTGCCAACTCACTTCAAATTACCATGACCACCATACATGTGTTTTCAACATGTGCTCCACATCATGCCTGGAGACAAACATGTATGCAGTGCATTAGCATGGAAGTTTATGTGAAGCAATAGCCGCTGTCTGCTCCCAGCACACAGAGCATCCCGGACACTAAACAGCCTGTTCCGTGACAGTCCGAATAAACATTAAATTCAAGTCATGATTATAAGATTCAATAGCCATCAGCTCCCCAGAACCCCCCTGTATCACCCCAGTGACCAGCGTCATCCTGCATACCCAAATCAAATTGATGCCCATGTTCATACCCATCATGCGCAGCAAAATATTGGTCATGCATGTATTGATCCTCAAACCCTGCATGGCCCATGTGATCATCATGCCATCCTCCCACATGATCCCCCATGTCCTGGACACTCTCTGCATCCACAGGAACCCTTAAACCACTTCCAGGGTATTCCATAAACCTTTTCCCTCCCTCCCCATGAGTCTGCTCATCTGCTTGCTGCTCAGCATCCGGCTCTACTACCCTAATCCTGGGATCTACAAAGCCAGGAGGTATATCTTCATACCCTGCTCCCCACTCATAGCTGTCACCACCACCATCAGCGTCACTGGCAGGATGGTAATCGTCACTAGTAACTACCCCTTCCTCCCCTTCTGTCCCGCTGCTGCTGTGGTCAGAGTCATCTTCATAGTTGCTATAATCCTCCTCTTCCTCTTCCCTTCCCCGGACAGCTGCTGGCTGCAATGTCCCATTCTCCTCCTGCTGCTGCTTAGAACCTTCACTTTGCTGCACCTCTGGCCTATCAGTATCGCCCTCGGAACGCTCAGATGCACTCGTCGACACACTCTCCTCTCCCTGTTGTTGCTGCTGCTGACCCTCATGTGATAACCCTCCCACCCCTTGCAAGCCAACTCCCGCTGGCTGCTCCGCCTTCAGAGCCTCTTGCCCCCCCTGTCGCAGCCTTTCTCCTTCTACTAAACCCACAGGGCTCCCCAACCTCTGCTCCTCCCCGTTCCCCTTACCTCCTGACGCAGCTCCCTCCGCACCAGCTGCTGCCGCAGCTGCCTCTGCTCCCGGTAGCCCAGCTGTCTTCAGCCTCTGAGCCAGCAGCCCTGCTGCCTTAGCCATGCGTGCCTTAGTCCCTTGCTGTGCCTTAGCTCTATCAGAACCAGGCGCTGTGGCTGCTGCTTCCAGTCCCTCTTTGCTCGCAGGCTTTCCGCTGCTACCACCTCCAGCAACGGCTGGCGTCCCCTGCTGCTGCTCATGCTCGCCTAAGGCTGGCGCATCCCATTCATGCCAGTGGAACTGCTCCTCCCCCTCCGGCACATGCCCCTTCCCAGGCCCCGCCTCATCCCTTGCACCACCTGCCGTCGCTGCCTGCTGCTCCCCTCCTCCCGGCTGCTCCTCATCTGCACCACCTGGGCCTTCCTCCAGCTGCGCTTCCTGTGGCTCTACCTCTTTCCCCTGCTGCTGCTGCTCCTTATCACGTGTCTCCTTCTCCTGCTGCAGCTCCTCCTGCTGTTGCATCTCTTGCCCCAACTGCTGCTCGTCCTGCTTTGTTGTCTCCACCTCCTGCTGCTGTTCCTGCTCCCTCACTTGCCCTTTCTGCTGCTGCTTCTCAGCTCCCTGCAAGTCATCCTGTGACGCCAGCATCGCATCCGCACTGCCGCCATCTTCTGCTGCTGGCACTGCTGCTGCTGCTTCCTCCTGTACTTCTGCTGCTGGCGCTGCTTCTGCTTCCTCCTGTACTTCCGCTGCTGGCGCTGCTGCTGCTTCCTCCTGTACTTCTGCTGCTGGCACTGCTGCTGCTTCCTCCTGTACTTCTGCTGCTGGCGCTGCTTCTGCTTCCTCCTGTACTTCTGCTGCTGGCACTGCTGCTGCTTCCTCCTGTACTTCTGCTGCTGGCGCTGCTGCTGCTTCCTCCTGTACTTCTGCTGCTGGCACTGCTGCTGCTTCCTCCTGTACTTCTGCTGCTGGCACTGCTGCTGCTGCTCCTGCTTCCTCCTCTACTAACACCCGCCCAGCTGGCTCACCACCTTCTTCCTCGAAAGCTGCAGCCTCAGCCTCAGTATCAGCCTCTGATGCAGCAGGAGCTTCTGCATCAGACTTTGCCTCCTCTTGCTGCTGCTGTTGGTCCGCCTGCACGTCCTCAGCGGGTGGAGGAGCCTTGCCACCACCAATTTCCGCTGCTGCTGCCAATTCTCCCGCGCCCGCACTTGGCTCCTGTGCCGGCTCAAACCCCGGCTCCTCACCGTCTGCTGCTGCCCCATCACCTTCAAACCCATCTGGCAACCCGTCGTCGTCTATCACCGGCATGAACACCTGCTGCTGCTCACCCTCGGCATGCCCTTCAATATGTCCATTGGTTCCAGCTGCTGCTGTATCTGGTTCTGCTACTGCTGCTGGTTCTGCTGGAGCCTGTGGCGCAGCTGCTGCTGCATGCTCAGGAGCTGCTTCCGGTGCTGCTGCAGCTGCTGCTGGTGCTTCCTTGCTGCTGGGACCTTCAGCCTCAGAACTATCAGAGACAGCAGGAGCAGCTGGCTCTGGAGCTACCTCAGGCGTAACTGCTGCAGCTTGAAGTGCTTCTGCTGCTTCTGATGGCGCTACTAGTGCTGCTGCTTCTGGTGTTGCTTTAGGTGCTGGGGCTGCTGCTTCTAGAGGTTCTTCCACCGCTGCCTTCCCAGCTGCTTCCGACCCTCCTGCTGCCGTTGCTGCTGTTGGTGGTACCAAGTCCACTGCAGGTGGGGTACCTCCCTCAGCAGCATCAGTAGATGCCTCAAAAGCTGCTGCACCTGCTGGCTCAGAAGGTGCTTCTACAGGCACAGGCGCAATGCCGCCATTATCGTTGCCTGGTTCAGATAAACCCGTAGCTTCAGCTGCTGGTGCTTCTTCTGCTATTGCAGGGCCTCCCCCCTGGGCTCCCTCTACCTCAGATGCAGCCTCTGGTGATGACGCTGCTGCTCCTTCTGCTGCTGGTGGTGTCGAGGAGGCATCAGCTGTGCCCAAGCCAGCACCAGCACCTTCAGCAGGTGCTGCATTAGCTGCAGCTGCTTCAACGGTAGCTGGTGCTAACACCTGCTCATCCTCCCCCGCTGCAGGCGTGTCCCTTTCCCCAGCACCCTTCACAGCTGCTGCTGCAGGCTCCTGCACCTCAGGCAGTACCTCTGCAGGTACAGGTGCTGCCTCCTGAGCAGCTGCAGTACCATCGGCAACTACAGGCTCTGGAGTTGCTGCTGCCTCTGTTGGTGTGCTTGTGGCGGCATCAGCCGTGTGAGCAACAGCTGCCTCACTGCCTGCAGCAGCTGCTGGTGCTTCAGGCGCTGCCTCTGCTGGTGGGCCAGGTACAGGTGCTGCTGCTGTTTCCCCAGCTGCTGGTTCAGAAGCAGCAGCTGCCACTGTCCCTCCAGCTGCTGGTTCCGAAGGAGCTGCTCCTGCTGTTCCCCCCGCGGCTGGTTCCGAAGAGGCTGCTGCTTCAGCAGCTGGTTCCGAAGAGGCTGCTGCTGTTGTTCCTTCAGCTGCTGGTTCCAAAGGAGCTGCTGCTGCTGTTCCCGCAGCTGCTGGTGCAGAAGAAGCTTCCCCTCCTGGAACATCAGCAACAGCTTGTGGTGTGTCCTGGGGCACGTCAATATCAGCAGCTGCCTTCTGCTCCACACCTGCTCCTGTAACGATGGCAGCATTTTGAGAAGCTTCTGGTGTGCCTTCCCCAGCAGCAGCGGTGCCTTGGGAGGCTGCTACTGCTGCTGGAGTTGAGGGTAGACCTGCAGCTGCAGGAGCTGCTGCTCGTGGCTCTTCATGAGTTACAGGAGCTACTCCGCTTCGCTGTTCTGGAGGTACTGGCTCAGCTGAACTTGCCCCTGGTTCTCTCACTGCTGCCGCTCCTTCTTCTTGCTGCTGCTGCTGCTCCTTCTGGGCTACAGCACCTTCTACACCAGCCCCTGCCCCGTCACCTGCCACAGGCCCTCCCACCCCCGCATTACCCTCAGCTGGAACACCACTAACTACTGGTGCTGCTGTTCCCACTCCTGCTGCTCCCTCCTCAGCCAGCAACTCCCGCTGCTGCAGCCCCAGTTGCTCCCCATCTTGGCGCGGAGTTCCTGGAGCAGGCAACTCTTCTAGATGCTCAACAAAAGGTGATCCGTTGCTACCTTCAGCAGCAGCAGCAGGAGCCATGTCATTTTCGGCAACCACAGACTTGGCTACAGGAGGGGCAGCACCAGCTGCTTCTGCTGCTGGTGGTTCTCCCTGCTGCTCCTGCTGAGGCTCCTTGGCAGGAGCGGGGACCTCAGGGCCTTGTGCAGACCCCTCAGCAGCCGCACCATCCTCTGGAGAGAGTTCAGCACCAGGAGTGCTTGTTACAGGCTGCAGACTAGCAGGTTGCTCGCCCACTGCCTGCTGTGGATCCCCTGCTGCTGCTGGCACTTGCACATCCGGCTGCGGTTGCTGCTGCTCCTCTGCCTGTGGCGTCTGTGACATACCACCTGCCACCCCAGTTGCTTTGAGTGCCCCTACCACAGCCCCCGCAGCCATGGCTGCTGGTGGGGCTTCGTCTGCTGCTCCTGCTGCTCCCGCTGCTGCTGCTGGGGGATCTGTCACCCCCTGTCCCCCAGCTGCAGCAGGAGCTGCCATCTCGTGCCTAACTTCTGGGACATCTGCCATAGGTGGAACAATCATGGAAGGCAGTTTCAGCCCATCAGTTCCACCCACATCACCCCCAGCTAGATCACCAGCAGCAGGAGGTTCACCAGGTAGAGGAATATCACCCAAAGAGTTCCCCCCTGAACCACCCTGTGCAGCAGCATTAAAGCCTGGGGCAACCCTGGCTCCTGGCTCTGCACGACCACTGCTGATATCGCTGCTGCTGCTGCTGCCGTCTGTAGTGGTGCTTGGCACAGGATTAGGTGGTACCCCACTCTGTTCTGGAGTGCAGGTGCCATCAAGATGACATTGCTGCTTCCCTTCTGAAGGGGCTTCAGGTGGAGTAACCACTGGCGGCTGCTCCCCCGGGTGCTCATGCTGCTGCCGCTGCTCCTGCTGCTGCTGTGTTCGTTGTGGCTGAAGAGGCAGAGTTCCATGCTGGTGCTGCTGCTGCTCCTGCCGATGCTGCTCAGGGTGGGGAGGTAACTGCTCTGCTTCCTGCTGCTGCTGTGGTGGCGGCTGCCCACGCTGCCACGTGCCCCCTTGCTCCCGCTGTACGTGTTCATGCATGTCTGCATCCAACCAAGCTGCATCTTGGAATGTGTCCGCAGGCGGCTGCTTTGGCTGCTCGCGTAACTGCGACTCCCACACATCTTCAACCTGTGCCACAGCAGCAGCAGCAGCAGCAGCAGTGGTCAGCTTCAAATACAAGTACGTGGAGGGACCTCTAAGTGTGGATCAGGACCCTCTGCACAACAATGTTGTACCGGACAACTGGCAAATGACTTAACGCACACTTGGGAGTGCAGCAAACAAAATTTGTGTGGTATCTCCTGCAATGTCCATGCAGAACCGCTTCGGTGCTTCATGCTGTAAACTTTCCTCTCTAGTGTGTTCCTGAGCTGCAATTTGTAGTCACTAGCACAATATACAATGGATGACAGCTCAAAAACACGGATCCTATCGGAACTACAACATATAACCCCATCCGTTAGCAACGCACCACCTCGTAGCTGCCGTCTACATGCCACACGACTACACTGACCTGTAAAGCTTCCCGTTCCCAGTCATTCTTCCATGCCTCTGGGTATTCTTCTTTCTTAAACCACTTAGTCCAGCCAGAAGGTGGTCCAAAAGCACCCTTAGGCACAACCCCATCGTAGTCCTCCTGTGTGTAAGGTGTTCCTCCTGGTTTCATATGGAGCAGAGCATACAGCGGCTCCTTCATGAAGGCAGGGGTGCGCTGGAAGCTGATGTACCCCACTGTACAGAGGAAGAAGGCAAAGCCAAACCAGAGGGCAAACCTGCACATGTAGGATGGGAGCAGCATTGCACACACAAGGTGAGAGGATCCTTACCCACAGGAATGTGCAACAATCCACAAGCCTTTTGTAGCTCTACTGACCAGAACTCACAAGAAAACGAACAGCATACGTATCACATATCATATGAAGGCAGTGAAGTCTGAAGTGCAACTCTCCACCAACGACTCGCAACCCCCTGGTAGCCACATAAACATGCTGTCCTCATGTCAAACTGATGCAACCCGTGGGTGAGCTGTCGTTATGACATCGTAGCAGAGCAGGCTAGAGTTTGCCGCCCAATCTGTGAACTCTGCAGAAGCTTACCGTTCCCACCGACTTTGGCTCTTCAAGCTTCCAAGCAGACCTCTTGACTCCTTGAACACCTGCTTTTGGCCTTGCAGTTCGTCCCGGGTGGACACTAACCGCTTGTTCGTTGTATCTGCGCCATGCACACCAGGCACAATTAAGAGACGTGCAAGGATCACATGCACAGACGGCCCTCCCGTTATGCTTGCATGCTGCGCAACACCTCAGCAACCCTGTTTCTTGCAGGAGCAGATATATGTGCATTGAGAGGCGTTGACCATGCACCCAAACGGCAATATGATTAAATAGCAGAACCTGGCCGTGCAGGCATGTCCAGGTGCTGGCTTTAGAAAAACACGGTCCTTTGCATAAATCCGGCTGCAATCAGATGCAGCACTTACTATCCATAAGATTGACATGTATTTGGCATACTCCATAAGATTGACATCCATCTGACATACGGCGAAAGCAATGTCCTTACATATACCCTTGAACTCACCTAGGACTGAGATGTTGCCATGCGTCTGCTCCAGATTCTGCATCATCATCTGCCTAGAGCGCCGTAGGATAGTGGTGACATCCTCAGCACCATAAAGCATGTCTTGCTCTGTCTGGAATTTGTGCTGCCTCTGGCTGAAGTCAACTGACCCAATCAGCTCCTGCCTCTGCAGAGGTGACCAGCAGCCAGTCAGCACTTGCTTTCATGACATTGACTACAACAATGAGCCTGATTCTGCCCGTTGCAGCAACTCGCCTGCTTGACAAAGGCCTTCTCTTTGTTTTTTTGAAGCGTGAGGCGTATGCTGAGGAACGCCTTTTGAGCCCTATGGGAAAGAGGGTGTTACTGGAGCTGAGGTTGCGCACGTCTGAACTAAGAGCTTTGCAATGAGCATCCAATCTCACCGTTCGCAGTCGCCTTGATGGGAAGCAAGGCATTGTCCCACCCGCTGAGAGAGCTCGTGCCTGCACTTGAACGAGGGCGACATATGAGACACCGTGGCGACCAACACCCCCCAGGCGTGGCAAAAGACAGAGCTTACGTATCCTGCTCCTCTGCTGCCACTTGCAGGTCATCTAAAACACGCTTCAACACCCTGAAACGCTCCTTGATGCCTGACTCCAAGGCGGTGCTGTTGCTATCCGGTACTCCACATGCCTCCAACTGTCCCAGTTCGACATGAATTTGGGCCAACAAACGGCCTGCTTCATTGCTAAGATGCTGCTCCTCAGGTGGCAGTGGCGCTGTGGCGCCAAGCATGTTCGTTCAGCGCAAGGCCCTCGCTTTAGCCTGCAGAGTTCGGCATCATCATAAACGCCCCACGTGTGCCGAGCCAATAATTGCTGCCTATGTAATGCTAACAAGGAGTTGCAAAGAATGCATATCGCCGTCCAAGTCCTTCCTGATTCCAAGGACAAGGTCGGTTGGCCAACTGACTCTGACGACGTTTTGCGGAGCATGGCACCAAGGTTCTTGGGCACCTGCCAATGAGGACGCGTAGCCTTGTCAAGGCGCATCCGGCTTGCACACTCCTGCAACAGGGTACTTTACCATGCAGGACGTGAATTGATGAACCTAGGATAGGCCGGACATGCGCTCAGGATCCTGACCAGTTGCATTTGAAAGCGCTAGACCTGCTTGAGAGCTTGAAGGCACAACTAAGGATATTGGAGGACTGACCGCTGCTGTAAGGCGCAGCTCAGGGTCTCTACAGCCTTTTTAATCTTGCTCTACTGCGACCCCATTATGTGCCCATAGCTGGGTCTTATATGCACAGCCAGCAGGCGTTTGTCGCTTCCAGGACTTTGCAGCTGCGCACCAGCTGGAAACTGGGCACTCGCCCCACCTCTGATCGGCACAACTCTCAGCCCGTGACCCTCTCGTCATCAGCACGCCATTTGGCAGTCTGCACTGAGAAAGAATCTCAGCCTCCAGCTCGCAAAGAAGTCCTTGTCCCACCTGCTATATCGGAGGCAATATCTCAAGACGCTTGGCCACGGCTCATCAGCGATCGAAGGGATAATGGGACAAAGACAAAGCAGCTGCAGAGCAAGACTGGTGGACACAGGACTGCTAAGCCATGGAGTTATGACCCTGCAACCTCAGCTGCTCTTTTTACGCAGAGGCCTTTCGTGATCTTGACGAGGCTCCTGCAAGTCCTGTCAGCAGCAGCAGTGTATGCAGCCTTCCGAGTCAAGCAAGCAGGCAATGGTACTGCTGGCGCCACAGCATGGGCCCGCAGCACGCCACCCAGCCCCAGCAGCACGAGTACGAAGACGATCTTTAAATCCCAACCCATCAGCAGCCACAGCAGCACTGGAAGCAGCAGCTCTCTGACTGATACAGACACGGCCACGACCACCACCAGCAGCAGCAGCGGCTCCGCTTTAGATGAAGAACAGCGCCTGCTGTGTAAGCTTCTTACTGAGCTTGGCCCTGTGTATGTCAAGCTTGGGCAGACATTATCTGCCAGGCCAGACATTGTGGGAGTGCAGACTGCAACAGCCCTCAAGAAGCTGCAGGTATGTGCGGCGGTGGGAACTTATACAGAAGTGTCCTCATCTACATGCATGATCCTCAATCAGGGAGGCTCTTGATCAAGATCTGTTAGCGTGCCCAATTGTCAAAAGGCTGGTTCACTATCCAGTGTTCTGGGTATACGACCCGCATACATCCCTGCAGCGTGCTCATTACCTTGAGAGATGCTGTTTCTGCGGTGATGGACAGCTCTTCGCGCCTCCTGTTCTTCCATAGGTACAACCCTTCAAACGCATGTGCCCATTGCAGTCGCTTCCACCATCAACATGGCAGCCCTCATCGGCACCGACAATGACGACGCATATCCATTAAGTTGGATAGATTAAATAGATCAGGCACGCGCCACACCCCAAGCTGATGAAAGGTGTTTACTGAGGCCTCGTCCAGGCTTTATTGTCTTCTAAATCTTCAATTTATCCGCTCTCAAAATTAATGGCGATACTTGCACCTAGGTCTTTGCGACTCTCTTCTATGCCTCTGCTTACGTGTCCCACCCACTTTGCTTTCTTCCAGGATGCCGTCGCCCCTTTCTCCAATGCTGATGCCCTTCGCATCATAGAAGAGGAGCTTGGTGCATCCATACCAGACCTCTTCTGCTCTTTCAGCTCTGCAGCAGTTGCATCTGCCTCCCTTGGCCAGGTGTACAAAGCTACTTTGGCCGTCGATGGCATGACAGAAGTGGCAGTGAAGGTAAGGGTCTTGCCTAAGGATTGTAGGGAGATGTTTTAGGTAGACAACACGGGTGCTTTGTCGATGTGCTTTTGCTTTGGGAGCGCTGGACATGTCGGCATGGTTGCTTGGAAGGAGGCAGGCATGGTACTAAGTTATCTAGGCAGTGAGTATGTTATTAGCTGCAGCACAAGCTACTAGGAGTTCCAGCTGTTATGTTTGCGCACAGTCTGCACCAGAGAGGGCGTTGAGGGCTGAGGTTGAACCATGCCAATCCCCAATTTCAAGCTAAGGGGATGTACATTACTCACCAGCGTGCATTGGACGATCATGTGCGTACTTGCAGGCCTTAGCCCTAGCTCGTGCAAGCATGGTGCACCGAGATTGGTGTATGCTGTCATATCTGAGTCCTGTGGGGCCTGCCTACTGCATTCTGCGAAGAGGACAACATCCCTGTGGCATGTCCATCATGGACACCTAAATGATGTTTGCTGATCCCCTGTACCTGTGCCTGTGTAGTGCGCCTGCCCCTGGGCCCTTCGGCCCCTGTAAGATGTGTGTGCTTGCCTAAGCTGTATGCTCGTGTTGCCCTCGCTGCAGGTGCAGCGTCCTGGCCTTACGGAGTCTATACTGCTGGACGTGTACTTGCTGAGGTCACTGCTGGGGTTCCTGCGGGGGCTGGGCCGTGTGAAGCAGGATGTGAGGCGTCTGGCTGATGAGCTGGGCAGGGGCCTGCTGGCTGAGCTTGATTACATGCAGGTAAAGCTGCAAACAAGAAGGGCGTCCAAGGGGTGTAAGCATGTGGCTTAGACCAGCACAGGTGCTGGGCGTTGATCACTCTGGGCGAGTAAAGCAGGTGGATGAGAGTCTTGTCAGGTTTGATCAAAGGATTTGTTTCTTGAGCCGTGCATCTACCAGCCTCCACTTGGTTGGATGGTGAGTTTCTTGTCAATTTGCAAAGCCGATTTGCTATGGGACTTCCTTGGTTGTTGCCCCTGTGCAACTTATAAGGCTGTGCGTGCATTGGGACGCAGTGCATGCATCCATCATTAGGTGTTATGGTCAGTACATGTGGCCTTATGGCACATGTACTGCGTTATGTTGTCACTAAGGACTAAAGCAGAACCCCCACATGCCCTTTTTAAACAGGAGGCAGACAACGTTGAGAGGTTCCTTGCTGCTCATAAGCACCTGGGCTTTGTGACTGGCCCACTAGTCCTGAGGAGCTACTCCACCCACAGGTACAGCAGCAAGCGATTCCAAGATGCAGGATCCTTGTATTATGCGATGCGCGCTAGCTTCTAGACCTGGAAGCGCAGTGCTTGTAGCGCCGTTCAAAGTTTAGCACGTGTGGATGCATTGTGGATCTGCAGCATGAGCAGCGTAGACTCCAAGGCATAGAGCAACATGATATTGAGACATGCGCTTTCGATGGCTACAGATCAATCTGGAAGTGTGCTGGCTAGCTGCCTGATGTTGGGTATCTTGAGTTCATGTCCTTATCGCTAAAGCAGTGGCACCACCACACACCTGATTTTCACCTGTCCTCTTCCTTATGCACGCCTCACAACCTTTCTGGCGCAATCTCTGCTCTTGATGCATGCCAGGAGCCAGTTAACCAAACCATAAGCATGACTTGCTTGCCCCTTCATGGTTGGCTGATTAATCAATTCACTGCTTGATGCTCTTTATGCTTGTAGGGTGTTAACACTTCAGTGGATGGATGGGGAGTCCCCAGCTAGCCTCCTGAAAGCAGCTGCTCAAACACCAGAACCTTTCAGACAGCCACAAGGCACCAAGACAGTGGCAGGTGATGCAGACGCGGCTTCCCTAGAGCCACCAGCATCACCTCAGTCAGGAAATGCAGCTCCAGCAAGCTCTCCAAAAGCACCAGACTTTCGTGAGGCCAAGGAAGGGCACATTGATGCCACTGCTACTGCTGTTGCTAGCGCGAGTGCTGCTGCTGCTGCTCGTGAGCAGCTGCTGCAGCTGGTTGAACATGGTTTGGAGTGTACACTCTGTCAGCTGCTGGAGACAGGGTTGATGCATGCAGACCCTCACCCAGGCAATGTGCTGATGCTGCCAGATGGGAGGCTATGCTACTTGGACTTTGGTTTGCTGGTGGAGGTGCCACCCAAGGCATCACAGGCAAGTGGGCAGGAGAATGGCAGCCACTAGCTTGCAGTGTGCTTTGAATTGGTTGGATGGAGAAGTAGGTTTAGTTAGTTCTGCTTGTGAGGCTGGCTTTGCAGTGAGTGTTATTAGGCAAGCAGTGCATTGACCATAGGTCCATTCTACAGATGGCAATATGTTATCTGCATGGTTTGGTGCCCCATAAGGCAAAACGATCACTGACAAGGTGATGCATGAATCAATGCTGACTGCTACTGGCCTTGGTCGGTAGTATTTTGGAAGCAGAAGTAGTGAAAGAAGCATTTGGGTGGGATTGGGTGGTACATGGGTCATTAAGAGCTACTGCTCCTTGCCAGGATCTCCTGCCTAATAATGATAGTGGATCGCTGCTGCCTAATTGCTGCATCTAACTACCCTGAACAAGCTGAGCTCAAGCGGACCAACCCTCCCATATCAAGGCTGTTAGCAAGGGTCCTTATATGAGAATCATGATAATGTCCACGGAAGCCTGGTCTCTGAAGTCTTATTCCTGTGGCGTGTGAATTTGTTTGCAGGCCATGTTGGCTGCTGTGGTACACTGGGGTACAGCTGACTGGTTGGCCCTGGCACATGACTTGGGTGACATGGGCCTTTTGAAAGACTCCACTGATAGATCTGTGCTGGCGACGGATCTGCAGCAGCGACTGGGGTATGCACAGCTGGGTCGGAAGGAGCAGGAGAAGCAGCAAGCTGGGTCTGTAAAGGAGGGAGCAGAGCTGGATTGGAAGGGGCGGGAGCACCAGGGGCAACGATTGGGGTATGTAAAGCATGGGGTGGAGCTTTGCCGAGAGCTGCAGGAGCATCAGCACCCTGCAATGCAGGGGCCAGGGGGAGTTGAAAGCAGCAGGGAGGCAGCAGCTGGTGGGCATGTGAACATCAGCTTTGGGACGTTTGCACAAGTGCTCCTGGTATTGGCTGTGAAGTACAGGTGGGTGAGGGGAGCAGTACAGAAACGGGGGGCTCGTTAGCAATCTATTGTTTTTGGTGAGATTCAGGCCTGCTATGTTGTGCAGTTTCCAGCACTTTACGCCAGCAAGCAGCTTTTGCCAATACTCACTGTGGTGGGGTTTTGCATATCCAAGTTCTGTGGTTTGCTTTTGTAAATCAGGCATTACCAATCATAGAAACCTGCCAGTCTTGCATGTTATTACATATACTGATGTACACTGCTGCCAAGCGATGCAGCAATGCCTGCTTGCTTCCCTGGTTTTATCAGATCAAAGCTTTCAAAACCACAACAACTGCCAAGCTTGCATGACGTTTTTGCCCCAAAACCATTGCCCCAACATCCAGTCAGCTGACTTGCCAACTGCTGTTGTCTCCCAGGTTCGAATTGCCTCCTTACTACAGCCTGGTGCTACGAGCATTGACCACTCTTGAGGGGTTGGCGCTCAGTGTAGAGCCGGACTACAAGATCATGTCGGCTGCGATAGCGGTAAGCAGTTTGCCCATGGTCTCAGATAGCTCAGCAGAGGAGGCTGTGGACCAGATCATAATAGTGGCTGCAACGGTCTATGCTTTAGCTACTGCCAGTAGATTGATAGGATCACAAGCGGACACCTTTCATGTGAATTCTCAACACATCCTTGACGATTACCTTGCTCCAGAGTATGTCCGCAGTAATGTAGGTAATGTAGAGCCGGTTAGCAACATCTAGAGCAGGGGTGTATAGTAGACTGCCTGTAGGCAAGGACCTGTCTACGGCTTAGGACTGCCTTAAATAGGGCTGTTGCTACATGAAGTTAGGGGATGGAGAGCATGTTTGACAAATCTGGAAAGTATTGGCATAATTGTTTTTATGGGCACGAGCTCATCTGCACATGACAGAGCATGATCACAGATAGTCAAACCCTAAAGAGAATCTAAAGCTTTTTGTTCCCTCTGGCAAGATGAGTCGACATGCCGATACCACCTTTGCAAAGCTTGTGACCAAGCTTACATGAACGTTCGGCATGATATGTGGGCTATCGTAAAATAATGCAGAGGCATGCTGCAATGTGCAAGCAGTGATTTGATCATTATGTGACTGGCGACAAGTGAGGATATTGTCCACCTCGTGCGTCCCCTTGTGCAGGTGGTGGCAAGGCGCATGCTGGCTGACAGGCGCACTAGCACACGGCAGCTGATAAAGCAGCTGGTCCTGGAGGACTCTGGGGCATTACGGCTGGCATTCCTGCAACAGCTTTACCAGCTTTACACAACCTCCGGCTCCCCTGCGCGTTTTTCTACAGGCCTGGAGCCAGCAGCCCGGCAGGAGCATTTACAGCGGAAGCAGGACGGAAAGGGCAGAGGCCATAGAAGAGACAACACTGAACATGCTGGGAGTAGCTGCAGCCATGGTCCTGAGAGGGCAAAGCGTGAAGCCATTGATGTAGAGAGCAGTGGGCAGCACCCATATCATATGGTCGCAGCTGTATTGCAGCGGTCACCAGAAGTCTTTCGCAGACCTCATCAAAGCGGCGGTACCAAAGAATTGCCGAGGATCAAAGGGGTGCCGATTCTTCCTGGTGGGATGCTAGGGCTACAGAGGGTATTGCTGAGGTATGGAAACCCAAAGCTGATTGCCAGACAAATCAGTAGCCCTGAGGGAGCATGGTTGAGGGATGTGGTTGCTGCATCAGCGGCTGCTAGGCTGTGGCAGCTGAGGATGAGGCTACAAGCAGGGTTTACAGGCCTGTTCATGGGGGCCTTTGAACCTGTCAATCAAGTTTATGTGTTGCTTAGGAGACTCAGGGATGCTTTGGGATCTTTGCTAGGTATTGGGGGTGGTGCAGCTGCTGCTAGGGGGGCATTTATGGGAGGCGAGAGGTGTGCAGGCACTGGCATTGCACATGAACAGGGGCTGAGAGATGGAGGGTTGCGTTTAGGAGTGGAGCCGACATGGCCTAACAGGGTTGGGGGCTCAGGCACTAAAGGCTGGCACAAGCCTGACAATTCCATGCTAAGGCGGAAGCTCCAGAGGATGTTGCGCTGCAAGTGGTTTCGGTGGTTCTTGCGGTCGGGGTGGTATGGGTTAGTTGCTGCCGTAGGACTTATAGCATCTATGGTAAGAATGCAGAAGGCCAATGAACTTACAGAGTCGTAGGAACGTGTAAGAAGTACCAGACGGGCTAGTTTGTTAGGCCCTGCTAATGAAGGCATACTTGCAGCTGTTTAGTTGGCCAGGGGAAGGGGGGTGGCCCATTGGCTTCTGACGTAGTGGCGATTGTGATAAGGTACACTTGACTGTAGGCCCTGCAGACTCTCTGTCGCTGCTGTGTAGCTATACATTTATAAACTGTGTTTACTGCTGCTCTGTCGACACAAGCAGCTTTTGTCGACAAAGCAGCAGTAAGTACATTTAATAAATGTAATCCCGAGCAGCATTCATTCATTTATTCATCTCTCTGTGCTGTGAAGGGCACGAAGTGCTTGCTGATGCCAGGTGACATGTTTCTGTGCTTGGAGGGCAAGTTTTGTTCCAGTGGCACTGGTCTCCAAGCAGAGAGAGAGAGAAAGAGAACTGCGCAGAGAAGGGGGGAAATACGTTAAGGGGGGTGGGCCCTTACCTAATATAGATAGGCCCACTACCTTGTGGTCTCCAAGCACACTCATTCAGCCTGCCACGGCATCTGGCCAAGGAGTGTTAGGAAAGCGTCAATGGGGTTGCTGACTGTGAAGTGGCAGTATATCTACTGTTTGGGCTCTGGTTGAGTTGCTGTCTGCTTACAGCATTGTCATGTGTGGGTGTCCCATGTGTAGGACGCCCCACTGTGATGGGGCCACCTGGTAATCCGGTAGTAGCTGACAGCTCTAAGCATGGTGTGTTGCTGCTGGTAAGGGTTCTGACTGTTGGGTAATCGTATGACGATCATGGTTGGCGTACTAGCTCCAGGCAGCCACGTATACGTGTATGTTAACTCAAGTCTGAATTCATGCTCATGCTGTACGTTAGATGGGGTGCGGCGGGGCTGTGGATTGCTGGGAGTGGCGTGCGAAATGGGCTGAACTGAAGATGACTGAGTGGACCGGCATATGGTTGAGTGGTCATTTTGACAACAGATGAATTGCGGAGTGTGGCATGTCATGGAGGCAGCCCAGTGTTGTAAAGCATGCCTACAGCAGTACCTTCCAAACCATTTCATCTTCTCGACAGCTGCTGTTGAGAAAGCCCACTAATGCTGTTCATCCCGGGTTAGCCTAAAGCGGCAAACAGACTGTGTCAGAGGCGTCGCAGTGCATGTTCTAGGTTACTCAAAGCACCTTATTCTGCAGAGCAAGGCTTGGCGACTTCTTGCACCTTTGGTGCCTCTGGTACATCTGACCCGTACTGCCATCGCGCTCACTCACGGTAATGGCTTGGCTCAGCAGGGCATACAGGCTAATGGGTCCCGTACGTTAACGATATCGTGAAAACTATGCACTACTCCTTTCTCGCGCGTTCCACGACCGTGACAGTGTATTAACGTAGGTTGCATGCAGTGGAGTGTCAAAGAAGTTTTCACAGATCAGCAGCTGTTGATGATCTATGAGTACAGGTAGACTTGATGGCCCTATTCGCATTCATATAGACTACTTGCTTAAAAATTTAGCGAGATGAGCTAGTATACATGCCACTGTACCTGGTGCTTCGAGCACCAGAACACCAGCACTCATGACATCCCAGCCTGTAAGGGCGTCAAGGCCGCGGCTGATTGTGTCACTCATAGGAGATGGGGAACTAGACCAAAAGCGAATGGAACCCCACGAAGTGGCTGGAGACGAGGACCTTAAAGCAAGAACAGCATACGAGGTAGGTGATGTGACTGCTGGTAACAAGTACTACGGTAAAAGTGATCCTATGCGGTGCATTAATGCGCACCCCACGCGCTTCTATTTGGACGGACGCCACAGACAGGGCATTACTCTGAGGAATTGAAAGGGCTGTACTCTGCGGCGGAATTCTTCATAACCCATTATGCATGATCCGTCTTGAAGGGTGATGAAGAGGTTATATCCAGAGTGAAGCAGCATATATAGGACCCCAACTACACCCACAAAACTCAGTGAATGTGGCGAGAAGCTGTCAGTAGCAGCACACAGCGACAGCTGCCTCAAGCAGTATGTCACATATGGTGCAGTTGCTGTAGGCCGTTAGTTGCAGCAAATGCATGTCCAGGCATAATCCGGCTTGATTCACTCATGCGTGGAGACAGCGCCTAGCCCATTGATAGTCCAGCGACAACAGTCCAGCAAGTACAACCAGAATCACCATCTTGAGAAGTGGCGTGATATGCTGCTGCTGCTGCCACAATGCTGTGCAGGTGGGCCAAGCGCTGGTAGGTGCAGGCTTCCGGGTCATGACTGGTGGCAAAGGAGGAGTCATGGCAGAAGCAATGCGGGGCGCAAGGGCAAGCACACACTACAAAGAAGGTGACACCATTGCCATCCTCCCAGGAGATGACCCAGACGATGCCAACCCCTTTGCAGACATCGTAATCTGCACGGGGCTTGGCCATTACAGGAATGGTATAGTGGGGAGGGCAAATGCTGTGGTGGCAGTTGGAGGGGCAGAAGGGACATTACAGGAGATGATGGCTGCTTGGATGGCTGAGAGGCCTGTGGTGGTGATGACAGGGCTTAGTGGGGACTCAGGGAAAATGGTGGGGTGGAGGGTGGGGAAGAGGGGGGCGGTGGATAGGCTGCCCGTTCAGGGAGCAGCTAATGCAGAAGAGGCTGTGAGGCTGGTGCAGTCAGCACTGGCGGGGTGGTAGCAGAGAGGGAGGGAGGGAGGGCTGAAGTTAGTGGGATGGGTAGTGCTTGCAGGGCCTATGGCATTTTTTGCTGTGCCATATCATGAAGTGTAATGATAGTGCTTGTTTGTAGCTCTGGCTGGCGACGAGAGTCTTTCAGAACTCTGCCCTAGATGCATGTGGTGGTTGCTGCTGCTGCTGTTGTAGCCCTGTGGACAAAGGTATGCAAACCATGGTTGACTGATATGGCAATTGGGTTAGCATCACCTGTTGGATTGGGTGCCTTTGTGAACATTCCCTATGACAGTGTCCTGGCCTCTGGCAAATGTGAAGGAGGGTGACGTGATGAGAATGAAGTGCATGGAGGAAGGGTGCACTGTTACCTGAGGAAGCCATGTTCCACTACACGTGTTTGGATTGCCTCATCTCATTCAAGTAAATTTTAAGCATTTTTCAATTCCTAATTGAGGCTATTCAAGAGTGAATAGTGGGGGCCGGGAGCCAAGGGATTCGTGTAGCTGAGACAAAGCAGGGAAGTCTGCCTCCTTCAACATCTGAGACCGCTGTCCCTATTGTCCCTTTGTCCATGATCTCATTGCCTAGTTCACTGCATTGGTGGTCCACTGCATTGCTAGTCTATGTTCCCAATGTATGTACTCAGCTTTGCCTAATGTCCAGAGAGGTTAAAGTGAGCAAGTGAGTGACGACCAGGTGCATGCTCTGGTCCCATACTTACAAACATGGCCAATGGAGGGGCTGACAGATAGTTGATGGTCCTGAGGAGACATGCCGTGTTGTGGCAGCTTTTCTAGTTGTGCATCCAGAAGTAGTGCATGCATAATCGGGCAGGCATCCGCAAGCATGAACGAAGGAAGCTGCCAAGAGTTACACAATGACTGCAGGGACGGAGGACCCTGGGGAACGGCGGCTTGTTCGTCGACGGCTGCCGCGGGGGAGATCGAATTGGGCGCCTGCACCAAGTGTGCATGGCGCCGGTCGTCCAAGGTACTTCATCAGGTCCTGATCTCTCACTCATATTGCGTAATCTTGTTTCGCCGTGTCTGTCTATCTGCACTATGGCCATTGCTTTGCCTCTTCTGCTGTCGCAATGGAACCATTTGAGCGCTCCAACCCATCCAGATTGGACGTAATCTTATCTAACGGCGCATCTTGCAGCCTGGCTGCCTTGAACTTTGGTGGGGAGATCACGAGCCGGATAGTCCTGCTGTGAAAATGATTGGATGTACAGCACCAGGGGATCTATCTCGACTCATGCAGCTTCTGCTGGCAGTAGTTGTCCTGGTCTCCAAAAAAGGTCATGTTGCCTCAGCGCGCATGTTGCGCCAGGAGCAGTTGCCAGGGGTAACCAACGCTACCGCCAACGCTACGAGCAACGCTACAGCTACCAGCGGAGCCACAGGAGCCCCGTCCTTGGCCTCTCTGCCTCAATGCCAGAACTACACCACGCCTAGTCCCTTCTACAACACAGCATTCCTGGGGCCACAGCTCACCATATCTGCTGGTAAGCTGCACAAGTAGTATGAGGAGGTAGGGCTTGTTGGGGCTAAGCTTTTGTGCAGTTCTGAGGCTTCTGTCATGCTTACTGGGGCAAGAACAAGTATACCTAGTTGGGTTTCTCTTACCTGCAGGGAATAGTAGATGGTATAGGGTTAAGGTCTTTGACATTGAGCCAAGAGCCATTGCATGTGCAGCTTCGTTGGTCATGAAGCTCTGAATCAATGCCTATTCCATGGTTGTTGGAGTTTTGGAGTGCTGCACGCAGTATGATCTGGCTCCATGTTGCATGCATGTTGCGACCTATGTGCATATTGTGGCAACTACCTTTTACTGAGCTTTCCCACTGCTGCTTTACGTAACCGCATCTGAGTGCATGCAGCACAGTCTGCAACTCTTGAGCATGTACCTGATAAATAAGAAGCAAAGACAAACTAAAGGTCGGCTTGCTTGCCCACATCCATTGCAGGAGATGTTCAGTATGCCTACCACCGCTTTGGACCCACAGCTGGTAACGCCCTTGGCACCACACCAACCAGCAACAGCAACAGCTCAGCCCCACCTATGATCATGATCAGCGGCTATGGTGGCAGCATGTATGACTGGCCAGTGCCTGTATTAGATGCCTTCAGCCGTGACCGTGAGGTGGTGATCTTTGACAACATGGGCATTGGTAACAGCACCCTGCCATCATATGCCAACGCCACTGGCATCAGCATTGAGACCTTGACAACCTCCACTGCTGGGCTGATCAGCGCCCTGAACTTCAGTGGGAAGCCTGATGTCCTTGGGTAAGGCCACTTGCTAGGAGCCCTGCCGTGAAGTTTTAGGAAGCTTTAGAACATTCTTTGCAAATGTTCTATATTATTGCTTTTTGTCCAGCCTGCCTAGCCTCTTCTCGATGGTGCACTACTTGTGAGCAAAGGAGGAGCCCATCGCGAGTTTGTTCGCTCACCTTTAAGTGTGGTATAAGGGTTTTCTTCCCTGTAGCTCAAGTGGCTCGTATGGTATGGGTTGTATATGCGGCCATTGCATTCCGTTCTGAGGCAGCAGCTGTTTGGATGTTCAATTGCAGTAATACCTACATAAATGTCAGCCGCTGCCTGGTTGTCATCCCCTTGGGACGGTGCACGGTGGTATAAGACTTGTACTGCCTCCCGCAGTTGGTCCATGGGAGGTTTCATTGCTTTGACCCTGGCAGCCCGTCACAGTGACCTCATCAACAATGTGGTCATTGTAGGCAGCAGGGCCAGTGGGTCTGACTTAGCTGTGGGACCTCAAGTGCCTGAAGGCCTGAGGCCAGCTAACCAAGAGGGCCAGAACCCAGTGGAGGGGTTGCTGGGGCTGTTCCCTGAAGGATTGGCTGACCCAGGTTCGTAACGTTCCAGCATGCCGCAGTGGTTCTTTGATATTGTTTGGATAACTATCTAATACGAGCAGCCTTGGCTGGAGCGTAAGCTTGGCCCGTAGCCCACCCCTGGTGACTCCCACAACTGTAAGGTGCAGTACGACTTTGCATACTATGACATGCAAAGGTGCGCGATACCATGCGCTGGCGTACTCTCTGGTTGTCGATGTGGTCTGTCATCTAAGGATGAATGAATTACAAGTGTAACAGATGAATGGACATGCTGGATCAGCTTGGCGCTTGGACTGAAAACCTTCATATAACAACACGTTTAGTCCTGTTGAGGATATCGGCACTTATGTTGAGTGCATTCATGAGCCATACATAATTGTACACAAGGGGTACCAGTAGCCCACTTGTTATGACTTCTCCCTCCATGGATCTATCTCCCATTGTCGCCTCTCTGCAGGGATCTGTGTGGCATTTGCCAGTATGCAATCCCTCCCGCAGAGGAGCATGACAGCAGCACCACGATATGTGCGGGAGTTACAGTACAGCGCCATTGAGGAGTACGGGTGCAACAGCAGCATCAACTATGACCTGCTCCCAAACATCAGGAACAGAGTTATGTTCATTCATGGCATGCAGGTAGGTATGTGATTACTAAGGGTGTCAAACGGACTCAAAGTAAGAGGAGGGAAGGAAATGGATATCCTGGAAGCTTAGTTGCTTGCGTCTGCTGGACTTGTGTCCATGTCTGATTGTGCACGCTTCTTGCAGAGTTTCTGCTCTGCAAAAAGGAAAGCTTATACAAGTATGTGTAGGAAACAGCTAATAGCGGCTGATTCGGGACCAATTTGGTACACCGCCAATGGAGCAGCTTAAACAAATCAACCAAGTGGCACTAGCACAGGGGCAACCTTATCATTGTTATACTTTATTTGCTGATCATTTCTAGCCCTGCATACACAGGGCCGCCATTAGCTTAATTGTACCAGTTTGCTGTACGTTGGAGGTTTTGGTGCTCACACTGGTGCTTGGCATCCGCTTGTTTGCAGGACATCATCTTGCCAGTGAAGTCTGCTGCTGACTCTGCCATACGCATCCCTGGTGCTTGGCTGGTCATACAAGCTAATGCAGGACATGGGGTACCATTCAGCTACCCTGACAAGTTTATTAGGTATGTACTACCTCTGTTGCCTTACTTGGGGAAGGGACATTCACAGCAACATAAACAAGCAGCAACATTAGGGGCATGCCTGTTATCACCAGCGAGCAACCATGTGGCTATACAGTTGCAGAGACAGTAACATTCAGGTCCAGGATGCCTCTCATACTGACCCTAGCTCTAATGTGAGAAAGAGAGAGAGATCTACGCGACGAGACCGTGAAAATGTTCTCGGCCGTGGGATTGTGGGAAGGGTTCCTTGGTGTAAAGATTACATGGAGCCATTACCGTATGCTCTAAGCTCTGACATGAAAGAAGTACCGAGGCAGTGGCTGCCCCTATGATGCAATGGTAGGGGCTTTGTTGTCCCGCAGCTGCAAAGAGCAGTGGGCAGGGATGGGGCAAAGTCAACGTGCTTCGTTGCTTTCATGACGGTTCTATTGTGTGCAGTGCAGCACAGGCACAAAAAGTATGCTCCTTTGCATGATTGTGTGGTTTTGCATGGGCACTCCTGCCTGCACACTACCCCCATCCACATTAAAGCTCTGGAAGAGTTTATTGCTCGATGCCTGAAGAACAGATAATCGCTTGTGCTAAAAGTGTAACTAGTAGGGTGCATCTTGATTGAGTCCGCAAGTTGCCTAGCATGATAGCTTTGTGATCCATTTTCTGCTTCTGCTGCAGCTCTATCCTGGGGTTCCTCACTACGGTGGAGCCTATGACGGAGAAGGCGGCAGCATTCGCTACTTTTGGAGTGCCCTTCAATTGCACCACACCACCTACCACTGCAGCCAACACCAGCAACGCCAGCAGCATCAGCAGTGGCAATGCTACTGCGAATAATGCTACCTCTCAGGGACGCTAGTTGCCTTTGACTCTTCTGGGCACAAATTGAAGATGTTAGGGGGGTATGGAAACATTCCTGTCGCGCACACTGTGTGCCCCACAAAAAGGGGCGCTGCAATGGATCAAGGGGTCCGGTGTGTCTCAATTGTTTGGTAGCAGCAGGATGCCGTGCACGGGCTTCAGCAGCAATCTGTTACTACATTGTTTTCGCTTTGGCAAAGAGCCATGGTTTGCAATGATATCTGTTTGCAGTGACAACATTTTGGTCTGCTTTATCTTTGTATGTGTATATTTTCTGCGTTTTCTGCAAAGCTAGCAAAGCATGCAGTTTGTGATGTGGGTTACTACCTTTGGTGGCTGCAGAGCTAGATTTGCATGAGCTGCTGCATGCTGCAGCATGAGCTGCATGCAGTAGGCAGCTGATTTAGCAACTTATCATGCACCCTAAACCCTAAACCCTAAACCGGGGAACTTCTGACAAGGAGGTTGGTATTGCATAGCAGCAGAGCGATTTGTTCAAGGCAGGGCTTCTCAATTTAAGTGTGTTCAGGCCATCCTTGGCTGGTGAATGTTATGACGGAGATGTTACCTTACGGTTGCTGGAATGACATGGTATGCACAGGCACGTGTTGATTTAGACCTGCTGAAGGTCATGTGCGTATTACTGGTGCAGCAAGCGGTCCCTGCCGATGCATTAGAAACGGTCGGTCGGCTGGACAGTGGCGGACCAGGCAGCGTGCCAGACTCTGAAAAGCTTGCCAGCCGTCGGCAACAGCAGTACCGACAGCCGGCGACATTGGACGGGCCGGTCAACTGTGGCGGCTTTTGGCGCCGGAACTGAAGTCTGACCAATCAAGGCAGCAGGCCGGCCAGGCGCCGCCGTCCAAGGTACTTTATTGTCTGACCTAGATCCTGACCCCTTGGATTGCGTAATCCATCCTGTCGTAGTCTGTCTTTTAGTCATTGGAAGGTCCCTCCACCATGAATATCCGCTTCTAAGCGGTAGTATAGACCTACTGAGCAGAAGCTCCAAGCGAGCGTTCGGATTGGTGCCGAATGAAGGAGTCACCTAACCACCTTATGCCTCACTGGACAGCTGCTCTGGCTAGTTTAACGGTAGATCGCCATATCTACATCCAAAACTGTTTGTAGGGTCGAAGCAAATAGCGCTTAAGCAGTCGCCAAAAGTGAAATGGCTCGGCCTACAGCAGCGTCGTGGAATCGACCTGGCCTCACTCTTCTACAGCTCCTACTAGTCATTTGCCTGGCGTCCCAGGGATGCCAAGTCAGTGCAACAGGACGCCTCTTGCGCCAGCAGGAGCAACTGCCAGCTGCAGCTAACGCTAGTGACACCAATGCTACAGCTAGTCCTGGTGCAGCAGCAGCAGCTCCAGCACCTGGACAACCACCAGCAGCAGGGCTTCCATCCTTGGCCTCTCTGCCTCAATGCCAGAGCTTCGCCACACCTAGCCCCTTCTACAATACAGCGTTCCTAGGCCCTCAGCTGACCGTCTCTGTGGGTGAGTCTGCACTGCATGCATGCAGCTGTGCACAGTGAAGTGGTGGGAGCTCTTGTCAACCTTGCTAATGAGCAAATCTAGGGGGTTCCTTGTAGAGTTTACACCAGCTGATGCATGCAGCAGCGAAGGCTTGCATCCCGTGTGCAACAAAGTAGATTGTTAGGCGGCAGCATGTGCTGCATGTGTTGCTCCGCCTTGCACTCTATTGCATGCATATGTCCTGCAGCTGCTGCAGGTCTACCTGTACCTACTTCTCCTGCTACCTATGACTAGCACGGCGTCAAAAAGCAACATGCCCCAATGCATCCGGTGTTACACTCAAAGCATGCATCATGCCTAGCTACTCCCTCACTTCTCCTGCCCTTGGACAAGGTCCCATTGCAAGCACCATGGCAGCGTGGCTTAAGCCTGATGGTGAAAGACCCTGCCCAGGGCCCTCCTGCAAGCAACTGCCAAAAAGCACAGAAGACTGAAAAGAACGTGACCCATGCTGCCATCATTTCATCGACTTTCTGCAGGAGATGTCCAGTATGCCTACCACCGCTTCGGACCCACAGCAGGAGCAGCCCTTGGCACCACACCAACCAACACCAGCAGCAACAGCTCAGCACCACCTTTGATCATGATCACTGGCTATGGAGGCACCATGTATGATTGGCCCATACCTGTCCTAGAAGCATTTGCACGTGATCGTGAGGTGGTGATCTTTGACAACATGGGCATTGGTAACAGCACCCTGCCATCATATGCCAACGCCACTGGCATCAGCATTGAGACCATGACAAACTCCACTGCTGGGCTGATTCAGGTCCTGGAATTCGCTCAGAAGCCAGATGTCCTGGGGTAAGGCAAGGTGCAACCTCTTACATTAGTTAGGGTGTAGGATGCCGCCAGGCTTCTGTCTGCGTTGGACAACATTTTCTTGATGTTCAACGGCCGTGAAACTACTAAGGCTGGTTGCACTTCCAAGTTTGTTTGTGTCCCTGTCTCACCATGCTTTCCACCCTAAACCCTAAACCCTAAATATTGCTTTGAAACATTCAATTGTTTTGCACACCACAGTTTTTACGTGATACCGTCAGACGGAGTACATTGCATGTGCTGGTGCTGTCCCTTTCTATAATCAGCGCAACAGACTAAGACCGGCATTGGGTACTGTATTTCACATTGTACTGCCTGCATGCACCTTTCTATGCGCATTCCCAATTCCTCACTGGGTTTCTGGCCACACCCAACTTTCCCTGTCATTCTCCTTCTGACCCGATTATATATATCATATATGCCTGCAATGGTGGGCACCCCCTTTATTGCCTTGCTAGCACCTGCATAAACCCCAACTCCTTACTCAATCTCAGAGCTGATCCAAACTATGTGCTGCCCGCGCCCCCTCCCCCCCCTTCTGCGCCTCCCGCAGTTGGTCCATGGGAGGTTTCATTGCTTTGACCCTGGCAGCCCGTCACAGTGACCTCATCAACAATGTGGTCATTGTAGGCAGCAGGGCCAGTGGGTCTGACTTAGCTGTGGGACCTCAAGTGCCTGAAGGCCTGAGGCCAGCTAACCAAGAGGGCCAGAACCCAGTGGAGGGGTTGCTGGGGCTGTTCCCTCTGGGAATCGCTGATCCAGGTAGGAGGGGGGTGTCAGCAGGAGAAATTGTATGCATGCTGCATGTTTGGGAACGGCCGGAGGGCAGCAGCAGAAACTCTAAATGCAATGTCGATACTGTTTGGCATACTACACCTGTGTCAGGTCATTAGGGTAAACATTAACCCCTAACCCCTAGGGGCTGGACCAGGACTATTTGGTTTTTCTGAAGTGTCACAGCATCGTTCAGGATTGCTTTTAATGGTGGAACAGAATAAGGGGTTGTCTTTGGCATGTATGACAACACATGCCTGGACATGAGGTCCAGCAGCTAGGATTCCAGGTTGGCGTGTATTTTGGCATATGTGCCAATGGACAGCAGTCAGGCAGGAGCTTGACAGCTGATTTGAAGTCAAAGTAGAAGCAGCAGGCAAATAGGAACCCTTCTCACAATTCCACGTCGGAGAAGAATACACGGTCTCTTTGGGTAGATCTCTCTCTCTCTCTAGAAGCAGCAGGAGGTACCTGCCTCTTGAGCTTAGAGGTCTAGAGGTTGGAAATGCAGCACCATTTGGGAAGGCAGCAGTGTTTGGATACTTGTGATAGAGGGGAGATGCAGGAAGGAATTTCGCCTGGTTGTGCATGCAGCAGGGCGGGATGATGACAATGATTGTTGCGCATTAAAAAGGAAACCTTGTCTACAAGTATGATCATGCATTTTTCAGCTCTGATTGGATATGATCTGGAGTATGCTGGCCAGGCTGCTATGCATGGACACTCTTGCTAGGCTATATAGGGTTTTGTGTTGTACTCTGGTATTTGAGCTACAAGGTCTCTTTGCATACTTTTGCTTTTTCCGCTTTTGTTTCCGCTGGCTGCTTGCACACGGTCGTAGTCTTGCTTGCATTGAGTGCCACAAATGGTCACACCCCTTTTTTGCTTTGTGTTGCACCTATGCCTCAGGTGTTTGTGTGGGTTTAGCCAGCTGGCAATCCCTGGGTCCTCTGAAGAGCACAACAGCAGTACCACAGTATGTGCGTCAGCTGCAGTACGCGGCCATTGAGGTGTATGGATGTGACAGCAGCATCAACTATGACCTGCTCCCCAACATCAGGAACAGAGTTATGTTTATTCATGGTCAGCAGGTGAGCAGGGAGGGTGTGCTGGGTTTAAAGGTTTAGGGGGTTCTGGGCTTAGGTTTTAGGGTGTTGATGGCCTGCAATTTGTGCAAGCTAGATCTGCTCAGCTGTGTCAATTGACAGAGCCTACCTGGGAGACTGTCAGATGCTGCTGTTGCTGTACTACAACAGAAACAATAAGCTATGGCTTTGCAGGCCTATCATGGCCAAGGCCTGACTTCCTGTGGAGCCTGCAGCTCTAACTAACTGGTAAAGGGAGGGTGTAGGGCACTACTTTCGTTATTTTGCAACCTTGCCACATAGGCTAGTACTGCCTCTTCCTCTGCAGGGCTAAAACCCTGGTGCCCACTCATTTACCTGCAGCTCTCATCTTATGGCCAACCTCTCTCCCCCCTCTCTGATTTTGGTCCTTCTATGTGTTTGGTTTCTGATTTGCGTGGTTGAAATGCAGGACGCCACCTTGCCCGTGAAATCAGCAGCTGACTCAGCGATCCGCATCCCTGGTGCCTGGCTGGTGATCCTAGCTAATGGAGGACATGGGGTGCTCATCAGCTACCCTGACAAGTTCACAAGGTATGGTATTGGCCAGTTAGGAACGGAAATCTGATAACAGCGCTACCTGTCATTGTCTGCGGTGGTACCGACGGTTTGATTTGTTGAGTGACAAGTTCAAATGGTACAGTACTGGTCCTATATGTGCTCCTTTAAGGAGGCCTGCTAACAAACTGGTTGGAGTCATGTGGCGAGTGCTGCACGGTTCGAGGGCTTTGTGGTGATCTATCTGATATATATATGCTTGGCTTACTCGCGCGTCAATACCGCTCTCGTTTTCTCTCACTTACTCACCACCCCACACCCCTAACAAACTGGTTGGCGTCATGCTTGGGTGCTGCATGGCCCGGAGGGCTGTGCAGTGGTCTCTCTTAACATATGTATATGAGGCCTGCTCGCAGCTACGAGTATTACATGCACCCTCATATGATGTTCTAAGAAACTGATGCATGGGTATTGCAACCCATGCTGTGCAGTGCTCAATCTGCGCTCTGAGAGAGCTGCAGACGTTTGTAGATCATTGCACATGCGCCTAGTGCTGTTGTTTATTCGCTTGAGCTGCCATCAGCAGTTACTGGGTTGTTACACTTTTCACTTTCTGCCACTTATGCCTGTCGATGGCTTAATGTACTCGTGACATGTTACATGGATACCTTCCTTCTGAGTGTGCTACATACACTGCCTTCCTGTGTTGCAGCAATGTGTTGGAGTTCCTGCGTACAGTAGAGCCAATGACAGAACAGGCAGCAGCATTTGCTACTTTTGGTGTGCCTTTCAACTGCACCTCCTCACCTAGCAGCACTGCTTCAACGGACACTAGTGACAACACTACTACCAGCAGTGGCAGCAGCAACACCACCTCTGACGCTAGCAATGCCACTTCTGGACACTAGTAGCCCTTGACAGTTCAGAAGTTCTCAAGACAGGAGGGTGGCTTTGCCTCACCCGTATTGTGTCTCATTAGAGTTATATTGTCAGGCTTGTGCTGCACAATGTCATGAGTAGTCCGGACTTACCGGACATCTTGCTTGGTTGGTGCTCTGGACTGTGTTTGATTTGGAGACACATCGATCCTCCTGGTGATTTGCTTCATGCGCACTGTTTGCAGTCTCCGTCGTTGGATGTTTGCTTGGGTATTCCTATTGATTGGTGGTGTGGAATCAATTGTTTTTGGACCCATCCGATGGTGTGTTTGGTCGTTTCGACCTAGCAGCCCTTTGCGGTTGCTGCACCTTATTTTTTTGTTTGTTTGTTTGTTAGTCGCTTTGATGAAAAAGTAAACCAACGTTGCACAGCATGGACATGGATGTGACAGGGTGATCGGATGCCCTTGTGGGACTCACACCTCACACCTCGCACTCCCGCAGATGTGGCGAGGGTCTCTTGGATCCTTGCAGAGAGAGAGCGAGATAGAGTGGAGATAGCTCTCCGCAACAATGTGTGTTACATTCTCCAGCGTGTGGTTCCTTACTTGGAAAAGTTTTGAAACCTTGCATATGCAGGGATTGATTTCAAATGCTGCGTGCACTCTGCAATGATGCATGCACGCCTGGGTTGCTGTGTTTACTGCGGAAAGCACTTGCGAGGGGATAGCATCATTGAATTCTGGCTTTGCTAACTTGGATCAGACTCTTGCACATTTTGTTCTTATATGGTGCAGTAGCGGTTGGCCTTGCTTCTGCAGATATTAGCCACCAAAGCTTGCATTTGGAAGCAGCAGAAGGTTTGCTATCACTATATAAATGTGTATATGTGGTTGGAGTCATGTGGGGGGTGCTGCACGGCCCAAAACCTGTGCAGTGATCTATCTCATATAATTGTGTATATTTGTGTGACTAACGGGCGCAATGGGAGCTCCGGGGGTAGTCTACTGTCAGCAGCCAGGTCGTGAGGGCAGGCAGATTACACGGGGCCAAATAATCCAGGGGCACTGCTCCATACCCTCTTGCGATACACCTGGGCCAAACTCTCAGGGACTTTAGGAGCTTTAAAGCGTGTTCGCGTACTGCGCAACTCAAACGTGGTTGGCAGGCGAAATTTGATTCAGTACCTTTGCAGCTTCTACTCAGCAGCTGTCTGCTCACTAGTGCGGGAGTACTGGCTAGAGCTAAGAGCTCTCGGGTGCTCATGGCAAGACCACAGACCAGCGGGAAAATGTTTGAGGCTGCCTACTCAGCATGTACTGCAGGACCAGCAATCATGCTACACATGCTTACTACCCCGCCTGAGCATGGCAAATTGCATGTCACGCCACATTTAAATACTACATTGGGCATAGTAAATCCTAGCTGTATGAATGACAGCTTGTTCAGCTTGCTTATACAACAACAACAAGCATTACAGGTGTGGCAACCGCAAAGGGCTGCTAGGTCGAAACGACCAAACACACCATCGGATGGATCCAAACACAATGGCTTCCAGACCACCAACCAAGCAGTACTGATACCGAAACATGTATCCAGGCAAGACAGAGCCCATGATCAAGAACACCACCCACTCCTCCATCAGTTGCTATGGCATGGCAAACAATACAAACCTTTCAAATCTCAGCTTTCACAGCATGACACAGCACAGGCAGCATCTGCTTTCTGCCTACCGAAGAACCAGCTGCTTAGTCACCCTCCAAACCTTCACTTCTGTCCACAAGGAGTGCGGTTCAATCAACCAATCAAAACGCAAAACAAGCTATGCCAAAAGGTTCCGCAAGGCGAAGCAGGTTACGACCCCTGGTTAACTGGAGTCGCACAACGCCATGCCGGCCAACCATATGGATACATACCGTACAGGTGAACCACTGAAGTGCGCTTGCAGCGTACTATTACGGTGTGCTGCAGACACACAAATGTGCAAGGTCAACTGCCACATCAACCCAATGGTCTTGCCATCTAAGTCGAATGCCATCTGCTTCCATTGACTCACTGGCCAAGAAGCAAGCAGATGCCACTCTTCATCTCACCACCTTCCTGTGTAGGCAGAATTCCCACAATGACATCTTGGGGATCACGCAAACATTAAGCAAACATGCACTCTCCAGATAGCCACTTAAACTATAATTGCCTGCTGACAAGGATTACCATATGGGTAACAGAGACAAACAAACAACACTAGGGCCAGCTTTATGTGGCCAATTGGCACAGCTTCAATTGCACAATGTGTGCCTAAGAAACTGGTTGGAGTCATGCTTGTGTCCTGGACGGCCCAGAAGGCTGTGCAGTGGTCTCTCATAACAAATATGTGCCTGAGGTATGCACACCACCACATACAGCAGCAACAGACAGCAATTATGTAAGGGTTTACTTCCTAAGCCCTAAATCCTAGGCTAACAACTTTGTAAGCATACAATAATATGCCATGCCCAAGACTTCTAAGGGTTTTCTTCCTAAGCCGAAAACCTTAAACTAGCAATTTGTAAGCTTACCCAGCACATATGCCATGCCCGAGAACGACCAAATGCACACAAAATGCTTTAGTACAACCAGATGCCCCCGTGTATGGCAGGATGCGTGCATGTTATGCATGTATACACTCCCCAGTGTTTCAGATTCTATTTGTCCAGTTCTCCTACAAAAGCCGCCAAACCCTTTTTTCAAGCTCAGACAGGACAGTTCACTTTCTAAACAGAGTTCCGGTGAACAATGCAAGGCCTGAAGACCGTGATGGGTTCGAAACATGAAAAAATTGATGAATGCAAGACCTGAAAACAAAACAGACGAACCCTGCTTATATGTCCCGGAACCCTGACATGCGATGCTGTGGTCATGGACCGTAGCCATAACCCCCAAACTTCTTATCAAGCAAGCGACAAGGCTAGAAAGCAACACAAGGCTGGTAGTAGAGTACAGCCACCAGAGACCCCAGCCGCCCCACCCCTCGCAGCCCAGGCAATGTGCAAGAACCCGCTGATATCCACTGCATGGTAGCATGCCTTCTGCCTTCAACATGCCTTGTTGTGCTCAACATGGAGCACTAGACGTGACAAGTATGGATCTTAAGAGGTTCCATTGGGATATGATGGAAAAAGCTAACGACAGCAACAGACATGCAACTGACAGCCGGTTTAATGACACAGAAGGGACAGTTGGACCTAATGGACACTACACCGCCCTCCAACCTCTCTGAGTATGAGCTGCACCACTGCCTGGTGGACGATGCGCCCTAAACCCTAAAACCTAAACTAAACCCTAAACTACTGCCTGCAGAACAACCGCCCTGATTGGCAGAGGTGCCCAAGGTAATGCTCTTTGCTTTCTAATATATTTCGTGTTTGCTTTTGTACACATACATACACACCTGCCAGCTAAGTCTCATCAGGGCAATGCGCCCCGAGCGGCTAAGGCACCCTAATATACACACATTCAGGGTATCTATTCTGTTTGATTATGTAGACATACGTACACCTGCCAGCTAAGCACTCATGCAGATTATACAAGGCATGCTCAATGTAAGACCACATTTCCTATTGACCCACAGAGCACACGCAGTTCTATTGCGGTGCCAAATCAAATGTCAGGAGAACACAAAGCAACATTTGAGAAGCACAAACCAGCTTGCACAGATAACATGCAACTGCTGTCCTTAATTCCTGGAGACTATAGGAAGCGCATGACAGCTATACGTGACAGTGCAGCATTCGAAGAGACACGAAGCTATGCATGGAACCCTGGCACACCCATGGACTATCATATTCAAAGAATGATAAAATATAATAGAGCTGCTCTATGGACATGGCGGAGCAAGTACACACATCCTGAACTTTCCGCTGTATAGACTTCCTCCACTTAAGACTTTGAACAGAAACTATCAGAATTATACGTACGAGGTCCCATGATGATCACTGCTTAATCCACACCCTGTATGCTGAAGGAAAACATCTCCCTGACCGCTGCCAACATGCGAAACTAACTCATGCAGTTGAAAACAGCAACTGGCATGTGACACACGAGCTCCATATAGCTGTAACATCAGGTGAGCCCTGCTTGACCCTGCATGCTACCAGAAGGAATGCTTCATGGCAATCTGTGACTGTGCCTCAAGCTGGAGAGGCCCCTCAGGCAGAACACTCTCCACCAACAAGGTAGGGGCTCCCCCCGTTTATCCATTTCCATCCCCCCTGATCCCCCCCCCTTCGATCCTGTCACGCTCTCCCTCCCCAACCCAAACCATTGTCCTGCGATGTTTCCCTTCTTCCTCCTCCTCTCCATTCCTTCCTGCCCCCCCCCCCCCGTGTAATCTTTACACCAAGGAACCCTTCCCACAATCCCACGTTGGACAACGATACATGGTATCCTCGCGTAGATCTCTCTCGCTCTTTCTCTCTCCACCAAATCTCGAACCCTAAACCCAAGATGGAGAGGCTCCTTCAGGCAGAACATTATCCACCAAACCCTGAACGCTTACCCGCAAGCTGAAGAGGCCCCCCAGGCAGAAGACCCTCCATCAAAACCCTGAGCCCTAATTCAAGCTGAAGAGGCTACTCAGCCAGGAGACCCTCCATCACCCCTTGAACCTTTCGACCCCAACCCAAGCTGGCGAGGCCCAACAGGCAGAAGGCTCCAAAACCTGAACCCTGGTTCAACCTGGAGACGCTCTTCAGGCGGAAGACTCTCCACCAAACCCTGAACCCTAATTCAAGCTGAGAAGGTTGCTCAGGCAAAAGACTCTCCGCCAAACGCTGAACCCTAATTTAAGCTGGCGCATTGCTCAGGCATAAGGGGTTGGTGAGGAGTCTCTCTCATTGAGCTTCTGCACCATCCATGGAATCCAGTGCTGTCATGGCAACCTGTGGTGCAGTGAGGATGGCCTTGACCCCAGCACGAGTAGCACGCATGGCCCTCAACCAAGCAGCACGGCGGCGGCGGTATGTATGGGTGGATGACTCTAGATCCTCAGCAGCAGAAAAGAGGGCTGCGCTGCGACGCCAGGTTATCTCTCCCTGCATAACCTCCAGCTGACTGCAAAGCATGCAGGGCACAATATACATCAATAGGGGTCTGCAAGACTTATGCAAGACAAACGCCATGCCATGGACAGGCTCACCAACATACCCGGAGCCATGCAGGTGCGCTGCAGGCTTGGGGCGAAGCAAGCGATGTGGCGATGCAGGGTGCCTTTACTTGCATACAAAAGCTGTTGTCCAGCAAAGCCAGCATCACCACAGCACCAAGTGGCTTCCAGAGAGCTGCCGCTGGCTCGTTCCTGGGCCTTCCATGTAGATGGTAAATTATTACACTCCAAACAATTTCCCAGAGGACTGAGCATGGTTCTTATTGCTGCCTTCCTGTTTCTTTTGGGATATCTAAAGTACAATGCAACAAATGACCTGAACTCCAACAAGGAAGTAGCAACACTGCATGCCTAAGCCCTATAAGCTGCATGCTAAGGGAGCAATATGTGAGAGATTTTACAGAAGCAGAGCTCCGCAACTGGGGAGGGTAATGGCGGGTGGTGTACATCACTGTTGAGTTCGAGGGAGTGCCTAGTTTAGGGTTTAGGCTAAAGTTAGGGTTTAGGGTTTCACTCACACTGTGATCCTCCCAATGGCGCTGCGGGCAGCATGCTGCTGCATCTCTTCTTCTGTAGGCTCCACCTCAGGAGGGGTAGCCAAGCAGATGGCCTCAGCCTCAGTCTTGTCTGCAGCTTTAGTAAGCATCTTGCTGCTCTGCTGCGCCCCCTCATTCCAAGCTGGTTCAGGGGCTGTGAGGGCTTCCAGTGCACCAAACCTTTGATGGCACTGACCAACCTGGACTGCAGTCACATGGAGTGCCGATTCCATAACGATCTCCTCCTGAATACTGTGCTTACACGCCTCCAGTGCGGCCCCAAAGGCCTCCATACCGGGCATGAAGGCGTTGCACTGCGAGCTTGGGGTGCCTGGAATGCAGACAAGCCTGGCTACCTTGTGGCCTCTGGTATCGATGGACCGAGGGCAATGAGCCTGCGGTTGGAGGTACTTCAGAGGTTTGGGGAGTGAAGTACATCTAATTGGCATCCAAGGCGAGCGAAAGGGGTTGATTTACAGACAGCAATAATGAGAACAACCGACAAGTAGTTAGAGTTCGTTGTACTAGGAGCAAAGGCGGGAACAAAGCTGCAGAGGCTCATTGTTGTGCTACTGAGAGTGCAGCCATAACATACTCTCAACCCACCTGGACCCGGTGTGGCATAGCTTCACGCGTCAGCTCAAGCCGAGAAAGGTGAAAGCCTGCGCGGCAAAGGTAGGATCGCAGCTCAAGGAATGTCAAACTTGGCAAAGAGCTTAGGGAAAATGCTGCCCCAAGTGAAGGCCCACACCTTGAATTCTTACGTGTTAAAGGCTGCTGCAGGTAAGGGAGTATATCCCACCAGGCTGTCCTTCGACTTGCTATAACGACATGGCAGCGGGACCCGGCTAATTGACCACAACGAATGGAAGCAGGTGTCTATGTGCGATGACAACGAGGTGGTCTGCACTACTTGTAAGATGGGCTGCGCCCAGCCTTCTGAGACTGCGCTAAACTATTGCTGAAGAACCTTGGCATGAAAGCTGATGGAGCCCTAGCATATATAGCGCAGGCATCCCTTTGAAGCTTCCCGCCAAAGCCCTGCCTAGTGAGTTCCGTATCGAGTCTGAGTATCGAGTCCGACTGACACGTTCGCTCCACCCGGGTCCGGAGGTACAGTGAGTGTCGGAAGCAGTCCGACAGTTCTTATAAGGGTAGCACCGTGACCGCCACACATGACAGCCAGGCCTTGATACGGATGGAGTACACTTTAACCGCAACATAGAACTGCTAGCAAAGCTCACTGAAGATGATCTGTGGACCAGAAGCTAACTGCCAGTAGACCCGGCCGCACCGCCACTGTCCGTGTCACTTCTGTACCCCCGTCGCCCCGGCCCACCCCTTCACTCTGAAGCCACCGAATTGACCCTCGAACGCTCATGCAGATCATAGGCGCTCACGCACATGCTGATTTTGGCTGAGAACAATAATTTGGTGATGCTTCAAATGGTCTTAGGACACACATCACATGTGGCTAGCAGTAATCAGGGACTACCTGAAAGATCCATGTTTCTCACAGCCTTACTTGCCTCACTGGCATTTGCCAATTTCGTGTACGTCTCAGCTATCGTGCAAGGCCAACAAGATAGCAGCAATGCATTTCCAATGGTCTGTGCCCTTTTGGTCCCTATGAACCCTTCTGCAGGAGGCGAGCTCCAGGGAGCAGCCTGGAACGTTCTCTGCACTGGCACATTGATCAGCCCCAGTACCCTGATAACCGCCGCACATTGCTTTATCGACGAGAATAACCAGACCACCAACGTCAGAGCTGTCTCTTGCGACCAAGATCTGTCGACTCCATCTTACAAAACCATCCTCATAAAGAGTCACACCGCGTATCCCGACTTTCGAATCAGCTCGCCAGTAGCTGAGGAATTGGAAGACGTGGCGGTGGTTCAACTCGAGTCGAATGTCGAGGGGGCACGCCCTGCCAGGCTCCCTGCCTTGTATGAGCTGCAGGATCAGTACCGCGAAGGTGAATGGGCGCATCTTAGCAAAAGAGGCGGTCCTTAGAGAGCAGCTTAGTGTGAGTATTTCATTTAGGCAGACTGAAGCTAGTTCGTGTAGCCATTCTAGGTGTTCCTAGGGACATATAAAGCACATATCCGCTGTAAACTGTTGTCGCATCCTTAATCCTCAAGCTTATGTCTGAAGTATATTCATAGCTGCTGCATTCAGTCCAGGTACAACTGCTATGTGGTCGATTTTCACATCAGTTACTGTTCCATTATTCTCCACAAACCTATCCTACTGTTGATTGGCTAACTTTCTCAGCCTTTGACCTCAATTTCAGCAGAAGGCAGCAAACAGGCAACACAGCAGCAGCCGCAGTTTACCAAGAAGCTTCTGCATACCAGAGCCCATTGCCATTGCAGTGTTCCCATCATGTATGTCTGTCACCAAGGAACTCTCACGCTGCTGCTGCTGCTGCTGCTACTGCTCCCCGCCTCTTATTCCTGCTTTGATTGCAGGAACCCTCAACGAAGCCTCGCCTTTCACAGTGGTGGGCTATGGGAACACTAAGAACCTGGCTATCACCAAAAGTAAGCCGGAAACCCAGCATCCCATCTATCACGGTTTTTTGCTTTGCACCCCCTACCTGCAACAACATCCATGCTGTAAATGCAAGCGGTTCTAGGCCCTTAGGATAGGAGACTGTCCTCCATGCCACCATGTCTCCTGTTTGTGCAATGGAATTTTATTTGCTTTCACCCAGTCCCATTCCGCAACAAAGGTGCTGCTCATTGCATTGCAAAGCGGCCTACATGCATCCTTGAGAGGCACTCCTACACGGGGAACCCGATCCCTACCTAGTCTAGGTGCACCTTGGTGGCCTAGCAGATAACAAGGCCTAAGTGAAGGAATGGTTTGACTAGTTATTGAACTAGTACTACAGCGGTGTTGGCAAACCAGTGTCATGGCTGGAACCAATCTGGACATCACCCTGTGCTTGTGTTTCCATTGCAGCCCGGCAATATACGAATGCAGTGTTTGGTGACTTGCGGCGGAACAAGCTGAAGATCATTGCTGGAACCCCGTCTGGGACGGAGGGTGGCTCAATATGCGGAGGTAAGACCATGTTTTTTCTGCGTGTTGACTGCTTGTACGTGGTCCTTTACACAGTTGACAGGGATCCTCAACAGGATTAAACCTGAGGTCTGACAGTGTATGTCAGGCCAGCCCAGTTCGACTTGCTGGGGCGCTGACCACCCGACCCAAAAGACAACAAGCCTTGCACAGTTTCATGCCTCTAGTGTACCAACGAACGATTTAGACTGGAAGCCGGGACTTCCCTGCTGTCGGTCCTGGCCATAGTACATAAACCAAACAAACAAGCGGTCTTTAACGTCCTGGTCCGAGACCTGAAGGTGAAACGACTTGTCAGACGGTGTTGCCCACTTGATCAGGCCGCAATCCAAGAGACGAACCCCGCTTTCTCAAGGCACAGGTCCTTGAACAGCAGACATGGCACATTACCCTGCACATTTGTTTGGTTCCTATCTTGAGCATTGCCCGCTATCTCAGGAGGGGCTAATGTCAAGCAGATGAAGGTTGACATAACCCTTGCAACACATCCTTACTCTGCAGTGGTTTGTGATGGCTCTGATACTCCTTCCTTGCTTACTAAGTGCTGTCCCTGTCAACTAAATGGTAAGGGATCCATGTAATCTCTACACCAAGGAACCCTTCCCATCCACAATCCCACGCTAGAGAACAATACACGATCTCCTCGCGTAGATCTCTCTCTCTCTCTCTCCCCCCCTGTCAGCTCCTTTCCATGTGCTTCCCAATTCTTCCCAGGTGATTCTGGAGGGCCAGTGTTCCTGGGTGAGCCCGCCACCACCACTGCTGAGGCCGCCCCCCTGCTGGTAGGGGTCATAGGGGCATCACTCGGTCTGGACTGCATAGCTAGCGGGTTGACCCAGAGGACAGACTGGGACACCACACAGACGTTTTTGAAGAAGCAGGGGGTGGCTGTCTAGGGCAGATTGGCGAGTAGATTGAAGGATGCACGCACGCATACCGGGACACGGCATCACTGAACATACTGGCTTTGACAGTCCTTTCCCTGTTTATAAGTGCTCTGTAGCTTGTGCTGTGATTTAGCTCTAAAGGGTGGCCGCTTTTTAGGGTTTGATATGCTTGCATTTTCAGATGTTTGCCGCATACATAGTACTAGGTGGCGCATGGCTGTCACTAGCCGGCCGTGGGGCCAGCTGGTGCGGCCTGCTGTTCTGTCTGGTGATGTCAGGAAGGTGCATTGGTGTAGGATCAGTTGTTTTTATGTATGCTGCATACTGGGACTGCGCCCGCAGTATGCGCAAGCCAGCACGTTATCAATATCGGTTGGGCGGAACATAAGCATGTGTGTGCAGTTTGTGCAGCGTCTTGTGTTTTTGACTGACTTTGCAGTTTGACTTTGCACGGTTGCAGTTAAGATAATCGCAGCCCATATGGCACTTTCACCACCTAATTTAAGAGCCAGGACGCACGTCGCATGCCCCGGCACCATCGGCGGCTTTACAATGAACGACCTAGCCGAGGTGCAGGCGATACTTCGAACAAACAGTTTAGTTGTACAGGTGTTTACAGGCAATGCGGCTCCTCTCACTGCGGCAGCTTTCCTGGAGCCATATAGCGCATCGCGTCTGTGTTACCGTCCTGAAGCCGGTTCCAGGTTCCGGTTCCAGGGCAAAATGTGCTCAGTTCCACGGTTCCAGCGATGCCAAACATGTCAGTTCCTGGTTCCAGCCCTGGGCCACCCTCTGGCCAACATGTCACATGCTGGTTCCAGCAAGTTTATTACAAAGTGTAGAGTGCTCAACTGAGTGCAAGAATAGCATTTTTCATTGTACAATTGGTTGTAATAAGTACAAATCATCGCTGGCTTCTGGGGCTTCGCCCCAGACCCCACCAGGGGGGCTGTTCCTCCCCCCTGGACCCCCGCCTCCTGCTTGGGTCCATGCTGCGCATCGACATGGCATGGTCTCCCCCAAAAAATTTTGGTTCCAGAGGCCTTGTTCAAGTCTAGTTCTGGTTCCAGAGGAGGTTGTGGAACCGGCTTCAGGACGTTACTGTGTGGGATAAGGCGTATAGACTTGCTGGAGATTCAACAGATTCCTGCCCAGGGTTCGCCTCGCTTTAGGCTACGATTCTCGCATCCCGCAGCAACTTCTCATGCCTACCAGACTTTACGGGAGGGAGGTCAGGTGTACGTTGAAGCAGATCTACCGAAGAGTACCAGGACCCTACGCTACGAGGCCTGTCAGCAGCTGAAGGCAGTTTGCTCAGACGCTACTAGCAGCGGCAGCTTTATCAAGTATAGGTACACAAAGGAAGAGCCCTTCAGATACGTCAAAGCTGCTTTGGCCGACCAAGTCCCAGCAGCAGTGGAAGAGGGACAGCGACGTCAGCAGGGGGCCATGCTGCTCCTGAATCCGGGGCCTTTACAACAACAGCAGCAGCAGCAGCAAGAGGAGGAGCAGCAGCACCAACAGCGGCAGCAACCACCACCACCACAGCTGCAAGGCACCAAGAGCAACCAGCCACCACCAGCGCTAAGTGGAATCCTCCATGGCCTCTCACAAGCAGCAATGCGTCCTGCTGAAGAGCAGGTGCAGCAGCAGCGGCAGGATCACGGGGATTTTCATCTTGCCTGTGAGCATGGGCGGCAGCAACAACAGCAGCAGGGGCAGCAGCAAGGGCAGCAGCAGCAGCGGGCAAGGGAACATGCAAAGGTGACACAAGTGAAACAGCCAGCAGCAGCAGCAGCAGCAGCAGCAGATGGTGCAGCAGGAACAGGGGCATCAGTGGCAGTAGCAGCAGCAGCAGCAACAATGTATACACACGGCAACAAGTGTTACCTCACCCCACCAGCGTTACCTCACCCCACCAGCAACCACCAGCCAAGCGTCATGAGATGACATTTCTTTCATCAGCGGGCCCCAGACAAGGGACATTGGGATTCAGGTCAGGTTTTTTGCTCACAAGTGGCAGCAAGCTACTTCATCCAGCAGCAGTAGCAGGAGCAAGGAGGGCAGCAGCAGCGAGGGAAACCAACAGCGAAGGCATTGGCTCGGTAAGATTTCTTGACGGCAGGCAGCAATCACTCCCAGCAAGCTCTGACAACTCCTTGGAAGAAGAAGATCAATGATAAGGACTGCTAGCCACGAGTTGTGTGTTTATGTTGGCAGGAAAGTGGTGTGTTGTTGTATTGTAGTAGCTGAGTACCTGATTTTTCTTATGGGTGGTTTGCATTCGCTATGACTTGGTCAGCATGCCAGAGAATAGCCACCTGCATGGCTGCTTTTGCCATATGCTTTACCATGTGTACTGGAATACAAGCAAGTCCCCAGAGGGGTTGGACACCACCTATACTCTTTTGTGTGATTCATCCACAGATGAGCGTGGTCGAAAGCACCAATGGGTACTTACAACTCAGCTCGAGGATTCCGCGAGGCTTCATACTTCCGCATCCTCATTGTGTGATTCATCCACAACGAGTGGGAAGTGGGTTTTCTCAAGGGTCTCCTTGTTGGGTTGCTGGCACCGAATGAGCATGTTGCTTCAATGAGGCCCATGCGATGATGATCCCACAACCAGATGCCAACAATTGGCAAACAGACTCATAGTGTGCCATTGACATCCATGCAGTGTTGCCTAGTGTGCTGCGCTTCCCAAGTCACTGGCTCTATCATAAGCAGTGTTGCCTAGTGTGCTGCGCTACCCAAGTCACTGGCTCGCACGCTGCACAGAGTATGAGCATGCGCGTGATTGCCATGCAATGATTTCACTCCATCAATGCTTTGACTGCCGATTGGCGGATGTTGTGCCTGGCAGCAGGGGGTTCATATCTGAAATGGCGAGTGGTGGCGGATTTTGGTGGAAATGGTAGGCGTGAGAACCCACTTTGTGGTAGTATCGCCCTTCCTTAATACTACGCGTGGCGAAAGCCTAGCGTCCTGTAACTGTAACTGTAACTGCATACTGGATGCGGCATGAGTTCAGGTTCACGTGACAGAACATTTGTTGGTCCAGTGGGCATGTCTGCCATCCACTGCTATGCCCGAGAGGATTCTTAATTGCTGTGCATCAAACTGTACACTGAAGTAGTGGATTTTCACATCTTGGGAAGTGACGTCCTTGTTGAGCATGACTGGGGTTCTGTGGCGATAGTATACATATGACCAGCAATCGGGCGTTGGCGCTGTTCGACAAGCAAGCCAAAGTTGAGCTAGTATCATTGTATCATACAAGTTTAGTAGTCCGTATGAGTCTAGATTTCATGCAGCTACTTTGTATCTGCCATGCCGTGTCTCACCTTGCATCGAACTTTATGACTTGCCCGCGGCTTCACTCGGTCCGATGGATGTGGGAAGGCCGCTCACCAGGGGTGGTTGGACAAAACAAAGCAGCCTCCGTTAGGGCTGCCCGTACGACCTCTGATGGCTCATATCACTTATAAATGCTCGCTTGTGCCGCTCACTTGCATTCACACTGCTCTGGGGCCTGTTGTATCAATTGGCTTT